>QXEO01001325.1:0-42547 GCA_007115705.1 Dactylis glomerata
CTAGCCACTGAGCCGAAGGTGGTCCGGCAGGCATTTGGATCCTTGCATGTTGCGCTGCATGTGTAACATAATTTTGAGCATTGGAAGATAATATATGTGTTAGACAATTCCAAGGAATGTTTTCTTAGGAAAAGACATTGCATTTGCTAGGAATATACCTAATCATCGTCATTTCAGTCTTGCATGCATAAATTACTCGCTAGTTTTGGCAGCAAAGAAAGATGTGTACTCCAGGCAAGAAGGGAATTTACCTAGTAGCTATATATAAGTTCTCTACTGACGAGGGGTTACTCGACAAATGTCCTAGATGAAGGACTTAGGATCGGGGAGATAGGGCGTCGGATGAACTCGAAGGTAAAATCGGTCAAACAAGGTAGCTATCAAAAGTAAACGTGGGTGTAAACCTGGCTTGCTTTCAATCTGTCCCTCACCGTCCCCTCCTGTCCTAGATGGCCAGGTCTCGAGGGTCGGTGAGGGATCCGATACAGGTTACAATATCGAGATACGACATGAACTCGTACCTCGACTAGCGTACAATTGGGCCCAGCTTAATGGGCCTCAGGGGTACTCAACTGACGGACTTTATTATCTATACCCTTGTCAGTAGCCCCCGAGATTCTACCAGAATTGCAAATTCGGGTTGAATCTCAGATCTTCAATTCTTCGACTTGATCAACACTTGACTTCTTCAGATCTTCAAATCTTTGACTTGGTCTTTCGACTTATCTTTTATTATAATATCTCGCAAGGGGTTTTGATGAACAAGCCTGACAACTCTGACGGATCAAGAGGTCAGTTAACTGCCAGAACAGATACTTGCCACCTACGTCAAATTCAACCCCCTTGGACTTAAATTCGGGAAACCGGTCAAACCCATTCTTTTGCCGCATTTAGGACTTACAAAGAATGAGTCCCAGTGGTTCTCAGGGTACCCAGTGCGTCTATCAGGATTTTTCTTTGCGTCGTAGACACGGATACATACCAGCAGAGCGTATCCATGTGCGTATACCGGGCCACACAGGACGGATCCTGGGGTCTTACCTTCGTGATATATTTCAATCACGACATTCGAGTTTTGTCGCGTTGACGCAACTCGAGAATCATATGTCGCAGCCTTGTTTGACTGTTCCAGTGTACAAAATATTCTTGTTATTCAACCTTGATCGATAAAAAACTCTCTCCCGATGGGAGTAATGATGCTTCCTGAATCTTGTTTCGCCTTCCTTGCTCCGGTATTCATGAATAAATATCATCGGGTGCACGCCCAGCGCTCCCGATGGGAGTAGCCCCCGAGGCTATAGTCGAAAAGTTTCGAGTATAGGCTCAAAATATATTGTGCCTACTTTTAATCATTACATCTAAACATTATATGATAATATCGTCGGGTGCGCGCTCAGCGCTCCCGATGGTAGTAGCCCCCAAGGCTATAGTCGAATAATTTTGAATATAGACTTAAAGAATGACATATTCTTCCTTCATTCCTTTGTGATTTTCATATCAGTTCCTTGTCGACTTTCTTGATTATCACCCACGCCGATATGTCAGTTCATAGTTTTCATTGCCATAATCTTATCTCCCTTAACTCGAACTCTCGTGACGTCATTAATATAATTACACTGTGTGTAATTTTGATTTCGGCGCTGACCGTTACTCATGGGCAGCGCAGTAATTTCACAATTTCTCTGCCCGTTAGTGGGCTGCCGTTTCCACTCCTTGCGCCACGTCTCAGGCCACGTTGCTTCCGTGGAAGCTATATAAGGGTTTATAGTGGGGAATTTTACTGTTTACCAGCTCCTTGCTTCCGCCGCTGCCACCATTGTTGCACACCTTGCGCCCCTTCGAGCTTCTGCATAGCCCCCATGCGCATCCTTAGATGCGCGTGAAGCATCTTGCACAAAAGAGCAAGATGGCAAGAACATCGATGCGAACTCCGCGACCAGCTGGGTACCATCTGTTTTCAAACAGAAAGATCTGGAGAAAGCTCAGGCCAATGGCCTCATCTCTGCCGATGACCAGGTCATTTTCCTTACCACTAAGCGCATCCCCAAGCCCCCGAGCGGCTTTCGGGTGATGTTTTTTGATTTTCTCTTGCGCGGTCTATCTCTTCCTGCCCACGAGTTCCTTCGCGGGCTTCTTTTTGTCTACGGTGTGCAGCTTCACCAGCTTACACCAAACTCTCTTCTCCACATTGCCTGCTTTATTACCCTCTGTGAATCATTTCTGGGGATCAAACCCCACTTTCTCCTTTGGAATTCCACTTTTGGCTCCGTCCCAGTGTGTCTTTATCAAAGAAACCTGAACTAGGCGGAGCTGTCATCTCTATTCGTGCTGAGTCGCAATATTTGGAGTTCTCCATGGCGGCCTCAGTACAAGGTTGGAGGAAAAATGGTTTTATATCAAAGACCGGAAAGTTGCTTCCTCTGATCAATACGGCATTGCCCCTTTCGATGCCTCCAAGGAAGTGAAGAAATTGACCTCGTGGGATTCGCCTCCCACGGAAGCTGAGATGGAGGAAATCAAGCCACTTCTGGCCCGCATCCAAGAGCCGAAGAGCGGTAGAGGAGGCGCACTGTCGGGTACACAACTCATGGCATTTTTTCTGCAACATCGAGTTCAACCTCTGCAGCATCGCCTTTCCAAACTATGGACATTTTCCGGCTTGGGAGATTCTTCTCGAGTATCTGAAGAGCTTATAGAGAAGAAGGATCTCGACAAGCGAGTGAGAGCTCTTACCACTCTCACTAAAGATCATGAAGTTGCAGAGTTAGCTGCTAGTTACTTCGACTCCCAGCATCCCTTGCCTGCGGTACGTTTTACTGTCTTTATTCATCTTAACTTTCTCTGATCATTGTTTGTCTTGTAACTCTCGGCTTGTTTTTTTTCTTCAGGATCATCGATTTCTTATGTCTTGCCCTCCTCTCCCAGAGGGAGGGGACATTCAAAATGTTCCTGTCTCTGCTGCCTCCGAAGCCCCTGAGGTTGAGGATAGCCAAGATGGAGATGCAGGCGAATATTCGCTGGAAGATACCAGTTCAACGACGTCGCCTCCCCCTGCGCTTTCTGAAGATCGTGACGTTGACAAGAAGAGGAAGCGGGTGACAGAGCTTCTTTCTTCGAGTACTTCGGCGCACACGACTATGATCGGGAGACCCCGCACCAGAGGATGACGTAGAGCTTTTGACCTCATGGACTCGTGAGTGTTCTGCTACTTGTTTTCATATACTATCTATTTTTGTGTCGACTTCGACAAATGGCTTTTCCTTTTGCTTCCTTCTTAGTGACGAGGAGAACACGAAGAGATTTGCTGCTGCCACCCCTGCCACTGGTACTCCTGCTATCAACGAGCCACCTTCTCAGGAGGCCGATTTGGCGGTGAAATCTCCCAAAGCCCCAAGGGCTCCTATTAAGAAGATCGTCGCTACTCGCGGTTATACGCGGGCAAAGAAGTCGACAAACGCTGGCGCTTCTCTTGTGGCCCATCGGTCCACAAGTTCCTCCGATGATGTGCGTGTTGCTACTGGTCTGTTTGCTTCTATTTTTGCGTGACTTTCACACTCACGTATTTTTCCTGGACAGATCTTGATGAAGAAGTTTGTCACCTTGGGTAATGAATGTGTCGAGTACCTGAAGGCTACTAGGGCCTCCGAAGGTAATTTTCGTTCCTATGCTTTGCTTGTCTTGAATGCCTTTCTTTGCTTCTGTACTTGACTTCTCTTTCCTCGTTTGTTAAACTACAGATGCCTTGGCGACGGCTAATGCTCGCATTTCGTCGCTGGAAGTTGAACTCGAAGCTTCCAGAAAAGCTTTTGATGCCGCCACTGCTGCCAAGGTTAATGCTAAGAAGTCTACTAAATCAGCACTGGCTAAGGCGAAGATAGCAGAAAAGACCCTTTCTGATGCTAACAAGGAGCACCTCCAGCGGGAATAGGTCATGGCTGAGCGGCTAAATAAGATGTCTGCTGTTGCTGGAGGTACATACTATGCCTTTCTTTTCTTTTGTTGATTTGCTCACTCTCTATGCTTGCTGATGCAATCCTTTTCTGCTATCTTTGTTTCCTTGGTTTTGTAGAACATACTGGGGTGTCTACATCATCTTTGCAACCAGGTAATGATCCTCTCATGGCCGCAGTTAGCTTGCTGGAAGCGAACTGGATATCTGTCCAGGAGATCTTCAAGTTGGTTAACCGCGTGCTTACATGGATTTTCGTCGGATTGTGGCCCAAGCAAAGAGCGGAGGTGCCAGATAATGATTTGAAGAAACTCGCCAAGGCCTTCGACACCCCTGACGACCCCATCCTTCTTATGAAGGGCCTTTCTTTGAAGCGAGGTGCCGAGGGGGCCATTGCGCTTTCATACGCGCATGGCGAGGACATCAACTGGGAGAAAGTGAGCTCTTCCCGTGGCCGACCCCTTTCGGAGCTGAAGGCTTTCTTTGAGAAGGCGAAAAAATATGCGTCGGGCATCATGTCGATGATTTCCCCTTCGGCGGCTTCTGCGGCCTCTGCTACGCCGGTTTCTTCGACTCCGGCGACAAGTGGATCTGTGCCTCCTCCCAATGCTGGTGCTACCTCTACCACGCCTTCTTCCGCTACGGACCCTGAGGCTGAGGTGGCGTAGACTTAGACTTCCTTTGTAATTGTAGTTTATTCTAATGTAGTGAACTTTTAGTCGCATGTAGCCCGAGAACTGGTCAGAGGGCTTGTGCTTTTGTAAATATTCTCCTTTTGTGAAATATCCTGTTTGATTTAGTTTCTGAGATGCTTCCTTTTTTGTTTCTTTTTGGCTTCCAGCCTATTCATGCTGGTGGGTCGTCGGGTCGCGATCGGGCTACGTCTCCTGTCAACGTTGTCGACTCCGGAGCTTCATCACCTCCTTGCCCTTCTTGTCGATGTACTGAGTATTCCTCAAGGATTTCGGACCTTGAGAGCCGCTTGTCTTTGGCGAAGCGCCAAGCACAGATGGTTATGA
The DNA here is from genome assembly GCA_007115705.1 of Dactylis glomerata. Classification (NCBI taxonomy): domain Eukaryota; kingdom Viridiplantae; phylum Streptophyta; class Magnoliopsida; order Poales; family Poaceae; genus Dactylis; species Dactylis glomerata. The sequence continues at coordinate 4,969 of QXEO01001325.1, forward strand.
ATAAAGCCAGCAAATCTTGCGGTTTGATGAAACAGACATCCATACTCGAGGCTAAGGTGTCGGGTCTGACGGCTAGGATTGTACACCTAGAAGAGTGCGACTCCTTCCTCGTTGGTATAGTTGAATCTGCTTGTGAGCTGTTGCGATGTAAGGTTCCTTGCAACCTTCCTCTTTCTTCCTTTTAACTCTGTTACTCCTGGTCAATAACTTCTTATTGTTGTAGGCAAGTGTTTGGACTTTATTGGTGAAACTCACCGAATTTCTGAACGGATCGCGGCTCTTGAGAGATCATCAGAGGGAGTCGAGAGTTTTTGGTCTGATTCCCGGCGCCGTCGTGCTATTGTACTTCTTCAAGACCGTGCTCAGCATATTGGGGAAGCCGTTGATGGTTGTCGAAGATCTTTGACCACCATACACTCCGTGATGCTTCCTCGTAACCCTCTTCCTGGAACCTTTCCGCAGTTACTCGCTGCTTTTAGATCTACTCAGCGAATTCATCGACTTATAGAGCTTAATCTAGTGGCTGGTGCCAATTTTGCACTTGGTTGGACACGCAAGTGGCATCCAAGGATTAATTTTATTTCCATGTCACTGGGTTTGCCTCTAGGCAGAGCTCTACTGTGAGTTCATATGGATGCTACCCTTCAACCAGCGAGGAGGCTTATTGCTTGCTGTTTAATGTGGAAGCAAACTGTCCTTGTGCGTGGTGATGACCAGCCCGTTGGGAACCCCAAGAGGAAGGTATGATGAGTGCAGCGGCTAGTTTTCCCTCAGTTAAGAAACCAAGGTTTATCGATCAGGAGAAGAGAGACGATGACGACTGAAGGTGTTTGTGGAACCTGCACACACACAAACAAATACTTTGTCCCCAACTTGCGATGAGGTTGTCAATCTCACCGGTTTGCTTGAAACAAAGGTTATGAGTGTATCGAGTGGAAAACAGTAGTAATATGCTAGTAAAGTAAACAGTGCGGGAAAAGTAAATAGGTGATTGCAATATGATTAAAATAGGACCGGGGTCCATAGTTCACTAGTGGTGTCTCTCCATAGATAAAATAACATGCTGGGTAAACAAATTACAGTTGGGCAATGGATAGAATAAAGATAACGTGATATGTCAAGAAGATCACTATGAGATTTACTCTGGGCATTACAACAAAATACATAGACCGCCATCCAACTGCATCTATGACTAATAATCCACCCCCGGGGATATCATCCGAACACCCTAGAAGTATTAAGTTGCGAACAACAGATAATTGCATTAAGCAAAGTGTGTAATGTAAACAAAGCATATGCCCTTGAGCATATGAATGTTGTTTTCTCCCTAGTAGCAACAGCACATCTACCACCTTAGAGGTTTCTGTCACTCCCCCAGGTGAAATAGAGGCATGAACCCACTATCGAGCATAAATACCCCCCTCTTGGAGTCACTAGCAACTACTCGGCCAAGATAGCTACTAACAACGGAGAGCATGCAAGATCATAAACAACATAGAGATAACAAAAGATATAATTCAGTACAGCAACTTAATCATAAACACCAATATTCATCGGATCCCAACAAACCAACATCATAGTATTACATAACGGTGATCTCAATCATGTAGGGCAGCTCATGAGATCTAAACATGAAGCACATGGTGGAGAAGACAACCATCTAGCTACTGCTATGGACCCATAGTCCAAGGTAGACTACTCACTCATCGCTCCGGAGGCAAGCATGGCGATGAAGAAGACCTCCGGTGGCGATTCCCCTCTCCGGCAGGGTGCCGGGAAGAGCTTCTGGACCCTCCCGATCTTCGGATCGACGGCGGCGGTGGATCGTGATGTATTCTGGAAAACTGATCGGGTCCTTAGGTTTTTCTCGTCAGGGGGTATATATAGGCGAAAGGACGATGTCAGAGGGGGTCCCACGCGGCCTCACACGGGGCTGGCGCGGCCAGGGGGGTGGCCGCGCCGCCCCTGTGTCTGGGGCCCACGTGGCCCCTCTCCGTCAGGTCTTCGGATGTTTGGGAGCTTCCCCGTGAAATATGACTTCAGGAACTTGTTTCGTCCAATTCCGAGAATATTTCCTGTGTATCACTTCTGAAACACAAAAATAGCAGAAAACAGGAAACTGGCACTGTGGCACTTCGTTAATAGGTTAGTTCCGGAAAATGTATAAAAGTACCACTAAGTGTAACGAAACATTACGCAAATGGTGTAAAAACAAGCATGGAGCATCAAAAATTATAGATACGTTTGAGACGTATCAAGCATCCCCAAGCTTAACTCCTGCTCGTCCTCGAGTAGGTAAGTGATAACAAAAGAATAATTTTTGAGGTGACATGCACCTACACAATCTTGATCATATATGTAAGCATTGATGAGCTGGGATCAATAGAACTTAAAACATGGGCATGAAAGATATAATCATGACAATAAGAACTTAGCAACCATGTTGTAAACATGCAAATGAACACAAACAAAAGATCATGATAATGAAACAATGAAAGTCAAACGTGTGTTCAAATCATAAGGAAAAACATACAAATGGTTTTCAGCTTGTCCTTCAAAGAGAGCAAAACATAAATGCATAGGACACCTCAAAGTTTAAGAGGGCGACTAGATACAAATAATTTAAGAACAAGTGAAACCAACAATATGAGTCAATCAATGAACCTTGGGACAATGCATATCACACTAAGAATGACAACTATGCTCTCTTAATGGTGCATAAAGAAAGAAGGTGGTGACTCAACATAAAAGTAAAAGAAAGGCCCTTCGCAGAGGGAAGCAGTGATTGCAAGTTTTATAACCTTCAAAAATTATGGTACTTACCGGCTTTGAGCTCTCATTGCCCCCATCATAAGCATCTTGAATGGTTAAAGTTAATGCGAGAACAATTATGATGCATATGCTTGACAAATCATAAGTTGAAAACCTCGTGTCCCGTGAATACAAGTACCCAAACCATGCTAATTTACTTAGAGTCCCAAGCAAGGCTCTTGTCATTGTAAGTATATGCATATCATTGAGAACCGCCAATGGGGTACCTCCGTGCCCGATGACATGGAACAAGCCCACACCAAAATGACAGGACAAGCAGACAATGAACACCTCGACATCTCTTTTATTTGCTATATTGTTTAGCTTTTTATTGTGAGATGCGTCGTCGAATGTTCACCATGGGTATGCTGCAAATTTCCACCATGAATTATGCATGGCTTAGATTGGCGGCCCGACGTTTCCCTAACACATATAAAAACTCCATGATCCTCACAAGATTCCCAATTCATTTCACACAGCGGGCATCCATAAACAAAAGATCACGATATCAACTCAAAAAGAAGTGCAATGTCGAAAGCTTGCCCCATGACAGCATGGCTGGGCTAGAATCCAACTTACAACTTGCAAGCATAACAACTCAACATAAAAGACCACAATGTCAAATTTTTAAGAACAGGAAAAAGTAAAGTGTGCCTTCCGGTTCGTGAGAGCTTTACTGACCGAATTTCGCATAACACTGGTAAGAGTTTAATTTGAAGAGAAAATAAAAGCAAGTCAAATTTACTTGGAATAGCAAATTGCTAGTAGGTATGTATGGTGGACACAATGGAAAACTTTGGCTTTTAGGAGTTGGATGCACGAGTAGAGCTCATACTCAGTACAAGGCGAGGGCTAGCAAAAGACTGGGAGCGACCAACTAAGAGAGCAATAATGGCCATAATCATGCAAAGCGACAAAGCGACATTAAAAGAAGCATATGATGGCATCAAAAGTCTAAAACTAAATGATCATGAAGGCTAATGGCGACTTTGGAAGAGTCTAACATGTGTGAGCATGCGCCAAGTCAACCCAAATAAAGCTTCAAGGAGAAAACCAAAATAATGCTTCCATACAATAAAAACAACGCATGATTTTTTTCAAAGGCTCATTAAGCAACCTCAGTTATTTGAGACAAGTCATGCTACAGCAAAACCACTAAGCATACTATCAAAAAGACATCAAGCATGACATGAAAAAGCCTAAGTCGCAGTCTACACAAGCTCCTTCTTGTACCACTATTTTGCACAAAGCTTTTTCTCTTTTCCAACACCATTTGAAATTTTTAAAGACACCTCTTTTGATGAAAACCAATAAAGATCAGAGGCAAAAATACACCTTGATGAAAAGATATGACAAGATCTGAACGCGTATCAAGGCGAAAACGAAAACCAAAAGCAGTAGCAGTAGCAGAAAAAAAGTAGAACGCTCAATTTTTAATAAGAGTGAAAACTAGAGCGTTCTTTGCAAATGAAAACGAGTACATCTCCTCCAAAGGAAATTTGTTGGGGTCCAACCATTTATTGCAGCAAACAAAAAAACTAAACAAACTAAGAAAACTAAAACAACTGACGCTCCAAGAAAAACACATAGTGCATGAAGCAATAAAAATATAGTGTTTTGAAAGGTGACCTGATTTTTGCCGATGAAGAAGGGGTGCCTCGGGGGCATCCCCAAGCTTTGACGCTTGTACTTCTTGGATATTTCTTGGGGTGATGCATGGTCATCCCCAAGCTTGAGTTTTTGTCCATTCTTCAACTCATCTCATCATTCTCCAATCCCTACACTTGAAAACTTCCTTCATACAAAACTAAACACAATTCTATTAGCAACATTAGTGCAAGCATAAAATATATTCAACCTCTTTTAGCTTAAGGTTTCAACCCAAAACCACCACATATAAAGTATATACTACTGTAGCAACTTCCACAAGAGTTCCATGATCAAAAAGAACTCAAAAGAAAGCGATAAAGTGGCAAAAACAAATATTGGCAGAAATCTATCAAAACTGGACAGCTGATAATGGACGAATTTTTGAGGGATTTTCCGTTGCTCAAATCAAAAAGTGTTCAACTAAGAAAAGTTTGGATATAACCTGGGGCATATGCACAAGAAATCTCAGGTCCAAAAGATAAACAGAGAATTTTTACGAATTTTTACGGTGCAGCACCGAAAACAGTTTCAGGACAGCAATAACCCCAAATCTTTACCTCACTCAAATTAGGGGCTTCTCTTGGCACAAAAACGAAATAAACAAGATAAGGAGCGGTCATTACAGTAGTAATGACTTCCAAGACTCAAATAAAAGAAAAAGTACTGAAAAGTAAACATTGGGTTATCTCCCAAGAGTGCTTTTCTTAAACACCTTTGAGCTAGGCGCAGAAAATTGCGAATCAAGTACCTTCAGAAGAAGCATTAAGATCAACAGAAGAGGTCTTGTCAATAAGGCATTGTATTTCATCCACATAAGTTTTTGAAGACCCTTGGTGATCATGCTTTGGTACACTATTCTCATCAAAAAGATTTTCAGGACAAATCCAAGCAAAATTGTTTTCGAAAGCATCATTCAATCCCAAAAGCTTGCAAGGTACAGGTATCTCGGCCTCCCCATCATGTGTATCAATAACCTCTATAGGTGAACCGAGTTTATTAAAACGTTTAAGAACCTTCCTAGCTTCAATAACGACATCCTTAAATTCTAAACGCAAAGTTTCCAAGATAAAAGCTTTCTTTTCGGGGTCCTCAATTTCATGAAGCTTAAGGAACATATATTGCATAAAAGGATTAAGACTAGCAAACCTAGTTTCCAATATGTCAATTAAATAAATAGAAGCAACTTCAATACTAGGAGCAAGTTCAACCCAAGACTTTTCCTCATCTTCATCATGCATACTAATGTGATTAAAGAACTCCTCAATGTTACTTTTGCCAATAATCGAACCACTACCTACTGAGAGGTCCTCCAGAATGAACTTAGGAAACGACATGATAAACTAAAGAAATAACAACTACCAAGGATTCTAATTTTTTTGGGTTTTTGATATAAAGCAGTGCAGGTAAAATAAAATAAAGTAAAGCAAAACAAATAACAAAGTAAAGAATGTGTGTGCGAAGAACTCCCCTCGCAGAAGTCTTCTCTCTTCCCCGGCAACGGCGCCAGAAAAGTAGCTGCTTGCTGTTTAATGTGGAAGCAAACTGTCCTTGTGCGTGGTGATGACCAGCCCGTTGGGAACCCCAAGAGGAAGGTATGATGAGTGCAGCGGCTAGTTTTCCCTCAGTTAAGAAACCAAGGTTTATCGATCAGGAGAAGAGAGACGATGACGACTGAAGGTGTTTGTGGAACCTGCACACACACAAACAAATACTTTGTCCCCAACTTGCGATGAGGTTGTCAATCTCACCGGTTTGCTTGAAACAAAGGTTATGAGTGTATCGAGTGGAAAACAGTAGTAATATGCTAGTAAAGTAAACAGTGCGGGAAAAGTAAACAGGTGATTGCAATATGATTAAAATAGGACCGGGGTCCACAGTTCACTAGTGGTGTCTCTCCATAGATAAAATAACATGCTGGGTAAACTAATTACAGTTGGGCAATTGATAGAATAAAGATAACGTGATATGTCAAGAAGATCACTATGAGATTTACTCTGGGCATTACAACAAAATACATAGACCGCCATCCAACTGCATCTATGACTAATAATCCACCCCCGGGGATATCATCCGAACACCCTAGAAGTATTAAGTTGCGAACAACAGATAATTGCATTAAGCAAAGTGTGTAATGTAAACAAAGCATATGCCCTTGAGCATATGAATGTTGTTTTCTCCCTAGTAGCAACAGCACATCTACCACCTTAGAGGTTTCTGTCACTCCCCCAGGTGAAATAGAGGCATGAACCCACTATCGAGCATAAATACCCCCTCTTGGAGTCACTAGCAACTACTCGGCCAAGATAGCTACTAACAACGGAGAGCATGCAAGATCATAAACAACATAGAGATAACAAAAGATATAATTCAGTACAGCAACTTAATCATAAACACCAATATTCATCGGATCCCAACAAACCAACATCATAGTATTACATAACGGTGATCTCAATCATGTAGGGCAGCTCATGAGATCTAAACATGAAGCACATGGTGGAGAAGACAACCATCTAGCTACTGCTATGGAACCATAGTCCAAGGTAGACTACTCACTCATCGCTCCGGAGGCAAGCATGGCGATGAAGAAGACCTCCGGTGGCGATTCCCCTCTCCAGCAGGGTGCCGGGAAGAGCTTCTGGACCCTCCCGATCTTTGGGTCGACGGCGGCGGTGGATCGCGATGTATTCTGGAAAACTGATCGGGTCCTTAGGTTTTTCTCGTCAGGGGGTATATATAGGCGAAAGGACGATGTCAGAGGGGGTCCCACGCGGCCTCACACGGGGCTGGCGCGGCCAGGGGGGTGGCCGCGCCACCCCTATGTCTGGGGCCCACGTGGCCCCTCTCCGTCAGGTCTTCGGATGTTTGGGAGCTTCCCCGTGAAATATGACTTCAGGAACTTGTTTCGTCCAATTCCGAGAATATTTCCTGTGTATCACTTCTGAAACACAAAAACGGCAGAAAACAGGAAACTGGCACTGTGGCACTTCGTTAATAGGTTAGTTCCGGAAAATGTATAAAAGTACCACTAAGTGTAACGAAACATTAGGCAAATGGTGTAAAAACAAGCATGGAGCATCAAAAATTATAGATACGTTTGAGACGTATCACTTATAGCTAGGTTGCTTCAGGAGGATGCCGCGTTTTTCCGCGAGCATCACTATTTAGATCCTTTGGGCGTAGATGATTCTCATCAGCCACTGCTGTGATATTTGTATGTATTTTGTGTGTGTTTATACAAGATTTTTGTTTTCTAACCTTTTGTGTTAGAAATTGTATTCTCAGAGCATTTTATTTTCTGCGTATATTGGTGCGTTTGCCATAGTTTTTGAAGACATGTAAACTGTGATAAGAGGAACTTTTGTCTTTTATTTATGCATATAATGTAAGATACATGGGATGACCCATGAGATCCGGGCAATGACCTGTGTTCTGGATCTAGAGGGCATTGCCCTGGAATAACTCGTGGCTTTTTACAGCCTTATTTTCCTACTCTACTTATTTATTCGTCTTGTCGCCTATGTCGCTTGAGTCTTCTCTTCTTCTCCTGTAGGCTTCTCTTGTTCTGGTAGTTGTACCCGTGGTTTCTTTACTTATGGCTCCTTGGGGTTTCCTTCGAGTTGCTGTGTGACTCCTGTAGTCGTGCTTTTTGCTTTGCAGTTAGGTTCCCCGTAGCTTGCCATCATGCCGAAGTTTTGGGCCATCTTGTGAAATTCTTTGTCGCATAGATCTGATAACTCGAAGCTTCCTTTGACTGTAATAATTTCTTTGGGTCCTGGCATTTTTAGTACCAGGTAAGTGTAGTGAGGTACTACCATGAATCGCGAGAACGCAGGTCGACCGAGGATCGCATGATATTGTGATGGCCAGTCCATGACTTCGAAGTCAAGTTTCTCCCTTCTGTAGTTTTGCCGATTTCCAAAGCAAACGTTGAGTGCTATTCGACCTAGAGGATAATTTGCACTTCCTGGGACTATTCCGTGGAAGGAGCAGTCAGTTGGCTTTAGGAACTCTAATGAAATATGCATTGCCCGTAGAGTCTTTGCGTAGATTAGATTTATTCCACTTCCTGCATCCATGAATATTCTGTCGACATCATACGTCCCTATTTGAGCTTTGAGTACCAAAGGCGCGTTTCCTGGCCGAGGTACTGTTATTGGGTGATCGTCTCTGCTGAATTCTATGGGTTGCTCTGACCAATGTAGATATTCCGTTGCTGCTGGAGGTAAAGTTATTGCGAGGTTAACTTGTCGAGTTATACTTTTCTCTTCTTTGTTCGACTTGGGCACTGGTTGTATCATTGCTGTAATGTGCCCTTTAGATGAAACATATCCTTCATCATCGTCGCGTCCCTGGTTTGGTTGATCTTGGCCCTTGGGAGCTCCACTGTTTCCTTGTTGAGTTGCAGGTGCGTTGCTTGTGTTTCCTTTGTATCCCTGCCATTTTGCTTTGGCTTGCTTGTTGAGTGTTGCTTCCTATAGTTTCAAGAACGTAGTGCAATCTTTCATTGCGTGTCTGGATACTCGTTTCCTATCGACAAACACAGAGTGGATATGACACGGTCCGTTGAGCATATCTTCTGGTGATGGGTTGTACTCTCTGGATTCTCTTGGCTGAAACTTTTTGTAGTCTTCTTTACCGTAGCTACGGTATCCCGAACTTTTACGGTCGTTGCTTTGGTAACTATTGTCCTTATACCCTGCGGCTACTTGACTATGAGAACCATAGTTATTGTAATTGCGGGATCTCCTTCTTTGACCTCCATATCTGTTTCCTCTGTCATCTTCTAGCGATCGTGTCCGTTTGTTGTTACACGCATCTTCTCCATCTGCAAATCGATTTGCTGTATCCATTAGATCTGATACTATTTTTGGCTTGATTCTGCCCATCTCTTCGACTAGGTCTCCTCGCCTTAGACCGACTATAAATGCGTCTATTGCTCTTTCGTCTGAGACTTCGACTGCTGAATTTTTTATTATGCTCCACCTTTGGATGTATGCATTTAATGTTTCCCCTCGTTGCTGCACGTAGGCTTTAACTTCTTCTATGGACGTTGGCCGCTTATATGTTGACTTGAAGTTACTCGTAAATTGCTTTGTGAGCTCCTCCCAGCTTCCGATTGTTTCATTTTCTAGTTTGCTCAACCATGACCTTGCTGCGCCGGTAAGGTGTAATTGCAAACTTTGCATTGCTGTTTCCCTGGTTCCTCCTAGTAGTTTTACTGCTTGTAAGTAATCTGAAAGCCATGACTGTGGCTCTTGAGATCCATCGTACTTTTGTTAGTCATGAGGTAGTTTGAAACCTTTGGGTACTGGCGTGATGCGAACCCTATGAGTAAAGCATGGCGCCCCATCTCCTTTTCATCGTCTTCGTAGTCATATGTTTTGTTGGGAGTTCTGGATCATCGGGTTCCTTTGTTGTATCGCCCTGGTGATGGTGTTCTGGATCGTCGACTTCCACTTCTGTGCCGAGGACTATTGTGACGGCGTGGTGATCTTGGTTTGTGGGTTCCTTTGTTGCGGTGTGCCTCCTCCTCTTTTGCTGATAACTTGTTGCCTACCATCTTTAATCCCTGCAGTGCTGCCCGATGCATGTGTTCCCTTGGGTCTCCTGGACTTGGTCTCGTTGTATGCAGGTATGCTTGAGCTGCTACCAGTGCTGCTTCGGGTGTCTTTGGTATAATGTTCCCTTGCTCGTCGACTGATAAGAAAGATGATTCGAGGTTTTTGGAAAGACTTTGCCTATCCGAATATTCGAGGTTTTCGTACCTTGAACCGTGTCGACGATGTCTTTTGGCGTTCGTATATGATGCGTCGCTACGTGCTCTGCGAGCAGCGTCGCTTGCTGCAATGGCTGAGTCTTTTCTCTTTTATACTTCAATTCTCTCTTTTGCTAGTAGCTTTGACTGCTGTCTTAGGGCATAGTGATACCCAAAAAGCATATTTCTGCTGGCATTGTTTGGTATTGGCGTGCAGTGCTCCACAGCTGTTTTGATTATATTCCACTCGTCGACTGATAGTCGAATTTTTCCCGATTCACCAGGGAATCCGCAGTTTCTCCTTCTGCCAGGTGGTTTGCTCCCCTGTTTATGTTTGCTGGGTTGAGTACTAGATTGTTGTTTTCATCAAATTCTTCTGAGTTGTCCTCTGTAATAGCGAGTACTTGGTACTGGTTGTCGAACTTGCTATCGAAGCTTGAGAAGATTGAATTTTCATCCTCATGAAGCTCTAACCCTGTCTTCCAGGTGTCCGCTGATTTATCTGAAGCGTTGTCATGGCTGATAATCAGATCTTCGAGTTGTACTTCTAAGTCGAGGTTTTCCATGATTTCGTCGCCTTCTGCGAGTTCTCTTTTTTCGGCTTCTATTTCCATGGAGCTGACCGACGAATTTACTTCGGTGGAAGAGCCTTCTGATGATTCTGACATTGTTTCTGTCTTGGACTTGGTTGCCTGACGGACCCGGTTACGCCGGGTTTGAGAGGCAAATCGAACCTAGTGATCCTACTCGAAAATTTAGGCTTCCGATCGTCAAATCCATATCTTGATCCATGCTCTCGAATACTTGCGTGAAACTTAACTGGTGAGGTTGAAAATCGACGGTTTGATCCCTTTGATGACGTGTGGTTGACGTGGGAGCAGACTGTCCTTGTGCGTGGTGGATAACCAGCCCGTTGGGAACCCCAAGAGGAAGGTATGATGAGTATAGCAGCTAGTTTTCCCTCAGTTAAGAAACCAAGGTTTAATATCGATCAGGAGAGGAGAGACAATGACGACTGAAGGTGATGCGGACTGGCTTAGTAACACTCCAACAAGGGCGCCGTTAATGATACTTGTTGACTCGTCTTCAGCCAGCAGCAACGCGGAACCTGCACACAACACAAACAAATACTTTGTTCCCAACTTGCGATGAGGTTGTCAATCTCACCGGTTTGCTTGAAACAAAGGTTATGAGCGTATCGAGTGGAAAACAATATAGTATGCGAGTAAAGTAAACAGTACGAGTAAAGTAAACAGTGCGAGTAAAGTAAACAGGTGATAGCAATATGATGGAAATAGGACCGGGGTCCACAGTTCACTAGTGGTGTCTCTCCATAGATAAATAACACATGCTGGGTAAACAAATTACAGTTGGGCAATTGATAGAATAAAGATAAACGTGATATGTCAAGAAGATCACTATGAGATTTACTCTGGGCATTACAACAAAATACATAGACCGCCATCCAACTGCATCTATGACTAATAATCCACTCCCGGGGATATCAATCCGAACACCCCAGTAGTATTAAGTTGCGAACAACAGATAATTGCATTAAGCAAAGTGTGTAATGTAAACAAAGCATATGCCCTTGAGCATATGAATGTTGTTTTCTCCCTAGTAGCAACAGCACATCTACCACCTTAGAGGTTTCTGTCACTCCCCCAGGTGAAATAGAGGCATGAACCCACTATCGAGCATAAATACGCCCTCTTGGAGTCACTAGCAACTACTCGGCCAAGATAGCTACTAACAACGGAGAGCATGCAAGATCATAAACAACATAGAGATAAAAAAGATATAATTCAGTACATCAACTTAATCATAAACACCAATATTCATCGGATCCCAACAAACCAAACATGTAGAATTACATAACGGTGATCTCAATCATGTAGGGCAGCTCATGAGATCTAAACATGAAGCACATGGTGGAGAAGAAAACCATCTAGCTACTGCTATGGACCCATAGTCCAAGGTAGACTACTCACCCATCATTCCGGAGGCAAGCATGGCAATGAAGAAGACCTCCGGTGGCGATTCCCCTCTCCGGCAGGGTGCCGGGAAGAGCTTCTGGACCCTCCCGATCTTCGGGTCGACGGCGGCGGCGGATCGCGATGTGTTCTGGAAATCTGATCGGGTACTTAGGTTTTTTCCGTCGGGGGGTCTTTATAGGCGAAGGGGCGATGTCAGAGGAGGAGCCAGGCGCCCTCACGCGGGGCCCGCGTGGCCAGGGGCCTGGCCGCGCCGCCCCTGCGTGTGGGGCCCTGGTGGCCCCGCTCCGACTCTCCTTCAGATCTCTGGAAGCTTCCGGGTAAAATAAGACTTCAGGAACTTGTTTCGTCCAATTCCGAGAATATTTCCTGTGTATCACTCTGAAACACAAAAACAGCAGAAAACAGGGAACTGGCACTGTGGCAACTCGTTAATCGGTTAGTTCCGGAAAATGCATAAAAGTGCCACTAAGTGTAACGAAACAATAGGCAAATGGTATAAAAACAAGCATGGAGCATCAAAAATTATAGATACGTTGGAGACGTATCAAGCATCCCCAAGCTTAACTCCTGCTCGTCCTCGAGTAGGTAAGTGATAACAAAAGAATATTTTTTGAGGTGACATGCACCTACACAATCTTGATCATATATGTAAGCATTGGTGAGCTGGGATCATAAGAACTTAAAACATGGGCATGAAGATATAATCATGACAATAAGAACTTAGCAACCATGTTGTAAACATGCAAGTGAACACAAACAAAAGATCATGAAAATGAAACAATGAAAGTCAAACGTGTGTTCAAATCATAAGGAAAAACATACAAATGGTTTTCAGCTTGTCCTTCAAAGAGAGCAAAACATAAATGCATAGGACACCTTCAAGTTTAAGAGGGCGACTAGATACAAATAATTTAAGAACAAGTGAAACCAACAATATGAATCAATCAATGAACTTTGGGACAATGCATATCACACTAGGAATGACAACTATGCTCTCTTAATGGTGCATAAAGAAAGAAGGTGGTGACTCAACATAAAAGTAAAAGAAAGGCCCTTCGCAGAGGGAAGCAGTGATTGCAAGTTTTATAACCTTCAAAAATTATGGTACTTACCGGCTTTGAGCTCTCATTGCCCCCATCATAAGCATCTTGAATGGTTAAAGTTAATGCGAGAACAATTATGATGCATATGCTTGACAAATCATAAGTTGAAGACCTCGTGCCCCGTGAATACGAGTACCCAAACCTCATGCTACTTTACTTAGAGTCCCAAGCAAGGCTCTTGTCATTGTAAGTATATGCATATCATTGAGAACCGCCAATGGGGTACCTCCGTGCCCGATGACATGGAACAAGCCCACACCAAAATGACAGGACAAGCAGACAATGAACACCTCGACATCTCTTTTATTTGCCTTTTGTTTAGCTTTTTATTGTGAGATGCGTCGTCGAATGTTCACCATGGATATGCTGCAAATTTCCACCATGAATTATGCATGGCTTAGATTGGCGGCCCGGCGTTTCCCTAACACATATACAAACTCCATGATCCCCACAAGATTCCCAATTCATTTCACACCGCGGGCATCCATAGACAAAAGATCACGATATCAACTCAAATAAGAAGTGCAATGTTGAAAGCTTGCCCCATGACAGCATGGATGGGCTAGAATCCAACTTACAACTTGCAAGCATAACAACTCAACATAAGAGACCACAATGTCAAATTTTTAAGAACAGGAAAAAAGTAAAGTGTGCCTTCCGGTTCGTGAGAGCTTTACTAACCGAATTTCGCATAACACTGGTAAGAGTTTAATTTGAAGAGAAAATAAAAGCAAGTCAAATTTACTTGGAATAGAAAATTGCTAGTAGGTATGTATGGTGGACACTTTGGAAAACTTTGGCTTTTAGGAGTTGGATGCATGAGTAGGGCTCATACTCAGTACAAGGCGAGGGCTAGCAAAAGACTGGGAGCGACCAACTAAGAGAGCAATAATGGCCATAATCATGCAAAGCGACAAAGCGACATTAAAAGAAGCATAAGATGGCATCAAAAGTCAAAAACTAAATGATCATGAAGGCTATTGGCGACTTTGTAAGAGTCTAACATGTGTGAGCATGCGCCAAGTCAACCCAAATAAAGCATCAAGGAGAAAACCAAAATAATGCTTCCATACAATAAAAACAACGCATGATTTTTTCAAAGGCTCATTAAGCAATCTCAGTTATTTGAGACAAGTCATGCTACAGCAAAACCACTAAGCATACTATCAAAAAGACATCAAGCATGATATGAAAAAGCCTAAGCCGCAGTCTACACAAGCTCCTTCTTGTACCACTATTTTGCACAAAGCTTTTTCTCTTTTCCAACACCATTTGAAATTTTTATAAACACCTCTTTTGATGAAAACCAATAAAGATCAGAGGCAAAAATACACCTTGATGAAAAGATATGACAAGATCTGAACGCAAATCAAGGCGAAAACGAAAACCAAAAGCAGTAGCAGAAAAAGTAGAACGCTCGATTTTTAATAAGAGTGAAAACTAGAGCGTTCCTTGCAAATGAAAACGAGTACATCTCCTCCAAAGGAAATTTGTTGGGGTCCAACCATTTATTGCAGCAAACAAACAAACTAAACCAACTAAGAAAACTAAAACAACTGACGCTCCAAGAAAAACACATAGTGCATGAAGCAATAAAAATATAGTGTCTTGAAAGGTGACCTGATTTTTGCCGATGAAGAAGGGGTGCCTCGGGGGCATCCCCAAGCTTTGACGCTTGTACTTCTTGGATATTTCTTGGGGTGATGCATGGGCATCCCCAAGCTTGAGCTTTTGTCCATTCTTCAACTCATCTCATCATTCTCCAATCCCTACACTTGAAAACTTCCTTCATACAAAACTAAACACAATTCTATTAGCAACATTAGTGCAAGCATAACATATAATCAATCCTGTATTTGCTTCAGGTTTCAACTCAAAACCACCACATATATAGTATATACTACTGTAGCAACCTCCCCAAAAGTTCCGTTATCAAAAGAACTCAAAAGAAAGCGATAAAGTGGCAAACACAAATATTGGCAGAAATCTGTCAAAACTGAACAGCTGACAAAGGTCGAATTTTTTAGGGATTTTCTGTTGCTCAAATCAAAAAGTGTTCAACTAAAAAAAGTTTGGATATAACCTGGGGCATATGCACAAGAAATTTCAGGTCCAAAAGATAAACATATAATTTTCACGAATTTTTACGGTGCAGGACCAAAAATAGTTTCAGGACAGCAACATCCCCAAATCTTTACCTCACTCAAATTAGAGGCTTCTCTTGGCACAAAAACGAAATAAACAAGATAAGGAGCGGTCATTACAGTAGTAATGACTTCCAAGACTCAAATAAAAGAAAAAGTACTGAAAAGAAAACATTGGGTTATCTCCCAAGAGTGCTTTTCTTTAACGCCTTTGAGCTAGGCGCAGAAAATTGCGAATCAAGTAATATCAAGTGATGAAGCATCAAACTCATAATTTGCTCTAAGAATAGAGTCAAAAAGTAATTTCTTTCTTTTCCTAGGGAAGTGTTCCATACATTTCTTTAGTGGGAATTGATACTTGATAGTGCCTTCCCTCATATCAATGATAGCACCTACAGTTCGAAGAAAGGGTCTTCCCAAAATAATAGGACATGAAGCATGGCATTCAACGTCCATAACAAGAAAATCAACGGGAACAAGGTTATTGTTAACCACAATAAGAACATCATTAATTCTTCCCAAAGGTTTCTTCTTAGCAACATCAGCAATAGGAACATCAAAATAACACTTTTCAAGCGGTGGTAAATCAAGCATGTCATAAATCTTTCTAGGCATGATAGAAATACTAGCACCTAGATCACATAAAGCATGGCAATCAAAACCATTAACATGCATATCAATGATGGGTTCCCAACCATCTTCTAACTTCTTGGGAACAGAGGCTTTTTGCTTCAACTTTTCATCCCTAATCTTTATGAGAGCATTGGTAATATGCTTAGTAAAAGCAATATTTAAAGAACTAGCATTGGGAGTCAAAGCAAGCTTTTCCAAGAACAAAATTACTTCAGATATATTGCAGCCATCAATATCAAAATCATTAAAAGAAGTAGAGCTATCATCTCCCACACTCCGAAAAATTTCAGCACTCTTTTGAGAAAAAGTTTTGGCAGTTTTTGGTTTTTAACACAAGGAGTGGGAGTTTTCTCTACACCAATCAAAGTAAGAGGATTGCTAGCACTAGGAGCAACATCATTAGAGGTAGTAATGGTACATACCTTCATCTCTCTAGCCATCTCATCTTCTCTTTCCCACCTGGCATGCAATTCCGCTAACAATCTAATATTTTCATCAATTCCAACTTGAATAGCATTAGCGGTAGCAAAAACATTGTTCTCTTTCACATCATTAGGCAACACTTTTAATTTCAGAATTTCAACATCATGAGCAAGGCTATCAACTTTAGAAGCAAGAATATCAATTTTGCCTAACTTTTCTTCAACAGACTTGTTAAAAGCAGTTTGCTTACCGATGAAGTCCTTGAGCATTACCTCAAGCTCGGAGGGCGCGGCCCTAGTGTTGTAGTAGGAATTACCATAAGAGTTACCATAACCATTACCATTGGTAGAAGGATACGGCCTATAATTGTTACTAGCAAAATTGTTCCTATAAGCATTATTGTTAAAATTATTGTTTCTAATGAAATTCACATCAACTTGCTCTTCTTGAGCAACCAGAGAGGCCAAAGGAACATTATTAGGATCAACATGAGTCCTATCATTAGCAAGTATAGCCATAATGGTATCAATCTTATCACTTAAGGAAGAGGTTTCCTCAACAGAATTTACCTTCTTACCTTGTGGAGCTCTCTCGGTGTGCCATTCAGAATAATTTACCATCATGTTGTCGAGTAGCTTTGATGCGGCGCCCAAGGTAAGGGACATAAAAGTGCCTCCAGCAGCTGAATCAAGTAGGTTCCTTAAAGAAAAATTCAGTCCTGCATAATTTTTTTGGATAATCATCCAAGTAGTCAGTCCATGAGTGGGGCAATTCTTTATCATAGATTTCATTCTTTCCCAAGCTTGAGCAACATGTTCATTATCAAACTGAGTAAACTTCATAATATTGCTACGCAAAGATATAATCTTAGCAGGAGGATAGTATCTACCAATAAAATCATCCTTACACTTAGCCCATGAATCAATACTATTCTTAGTCAAAGACAGCAACCAATCTTTAGCTTTTCCTCTCAAAGAAAAAGGAAACAACTTGAGCTTAATAATATCACTATCAACATCCTTATATTTCTGCATCTCACATAGCTCAACAAAATTGTTGAGATGAGCTGCAGCATCTTCAGTATTAGCACCAGAAAATTGCTCTTTCATAACAAGGTTCAATAAAGCAGGCTTAATCTCATAAAAGTTTGCAGCAGGAACAGGTGGCTTAATAGGAGTGCAGATAAAATCACTATTGTTTGTGCTAGTAAAGTCACACAACTTGGTGTTTTCAGGATTGGCCATTTCAGCAAAACGAAAGTAAACAAGTAAAAACAACTACCAAGAATTCTAATTTTTTGGGTTTTTGATAAAAAGCAATGCAGGTAAAATAAATAAAGTAAAGCAAAACAATAAAACAAAGTAAAGGATGTGTGTGCGAAAAACTCCCCTCGCAGAAGTCTTCTCTTCCTCCCCGGCAACGGCGCCAGAAAATTAGCTGATCCCTTTGATGACGTGTGGTTGACGTGGGAGCAGACTGTCCTTGTGCGTGGTGGATAACCAGCCCGTTGGGAACCCCAAGAGGAAGGTATGATGAGTATAGCAGCTAGTTTTCCCTCAGTTAAGAAACCAAGGTTTAATATCGATCAGGAGAGGAGAGACAATGACGACTGAAGGTGATGCGGACTGGCTTAGTAACACTCCAACAAGGGCGCCGTTAACGATACTTGTTGACTCGTCTTCGGCCAGCAGTAACGCGGAACCTGCACACAACACAAACAAATACTTTGTTCCCAACTTGCGATGAGGTTGTCAATCTCACCGGTTTGCTTGAAACAAAGGTTATGAGCGTATCGAGTGGAAAACAATATATTATGCGAGTAAAGTAAACAGTACGAGTAAAGTAAACAGTGCGAGTAAAGTAAACAGGTGATAGCAATATGATGGAAATAGGACCGGGGTCCACAGTTCACTAGTGGTGTCTCTCCATAGATAAATAACACATGCTGGGTAAACAAATTACAGTTGGGCAATTGATAGAATATAGATAAACGTGATATGTCAAGAAGATCACTATGAGATTTACTCTGGGCATTACAACAAAATACATAGACCGCCATCTAACTGCATCTATGACTAATAATCCACTCCCGGGGATATCAATCCGAACACCCCAGTAGTATTAAGTTGCGAACAACAGATAATTGCATTAAGCAAAGTGTGTAATGTAAACAAAGCATATGCCCTTGAGCATATGAATGTTGTTTTCTCCCTAGTAGCAACAGCACATCTACCACCTTAGAGGTTTCTGTCACTCCCCCAGGTGAAATAGAGGCATGAACCCACTATCAAGCATAAATACCCCCTCTTGGAGTCACTAGCAACTACTCGGCCAAGATAGCTACTAACAATGGAGAGCATGCAAGATCATAAACAACATAGAGATAACAAAAGATATAATTCAGTACAACAACTTAATCATAAACACCAATATTTATCGGATCCCAACAAACCAAACATG
Source organism: Dactylis glomerata (assembly GCA_007115705.1). Classification (NCBI taxonomy): domain Eukaryota; kingdom Viridiplantae; phylum Streptophyta; class Magnoliopsida; order Poales; family Poaceae; genus Dactylis; species Dactylis glomerata. Next base: position 23,945 of record QXEO01001325.1, read on the forward strand.
TAGAATTACATAACGGTGATCTCAATCATGTAGGGCAGCTCATGAGATCTAAACATGAAGCACATGGTGGAGAAGACAACCATCTAGCTACTGCTATGGACCCATAGTCCAAGGTAGACTACTCACTCATCGCTCCTGAGGCAAGCATGGCGATGAAGAAGACCTCCGGTGGCGATTCCCCTCTCCGGCAGGGTGCCGGGAAGAGCTTCTGGACCCTCCCGATCTTCGGGTCGACGACGGCGGCTGATCGCGATGTGTTCTGGAAATCTGATCGGGTACTTAGGTTTTTTCCGTTGGGGGGTCTTTATAGGCGAAGGGGCGATGTCAGAGGAGGAGCCAGGCGCCCTCACGCGGGGCCCGCGCGGCCAGGGGCCTGGCCGCGCCGCCCCTCCGTGTGGGGCCCTGGTGGCCCCCCTCCGACTCTCCTTCGGATCTCTGGAAGCTTCCGGGTAAAATAAGACTTCAGGAACTTGTTTCGTCCAATTCCGAGAATATTTCCTGTGTATCACTCTGAAACACAAAAACAACAGAAAACAGGGAACTGGCACTGTGGCAACTCGTTAATAGGTTAGTTCCGGAAAATGCATAAAAGTGCCACTAAGTGTAACGAAACAATAGGCAAATGGTATAAAAACAAGCATGGAGCATCAAAAATTATAGATACGTTTGAGACGTATCACGGTTCCGAAGGGTATCTGGATTTTGTCGACTTCTGGATTGTTGTTGGCCAAAAGCGAAAAAGTCGTCGAATTCATGGTTCCAACGCCCAGAGTCCCCACGGTCGGCGCCAATTGATGAGGGGTTAACTCGACAAATATCCTAGATGAAGGACTTAGGATCGGGGAGATAGGGCGTCGGATGAACTCGAAGGTAAAATCAGTCAAACAAGTTAGCTATCAAAAGTAAACGTGGGTGTAAACCTGGCTTGCTTTCAATATGTCTCTCACCGTCCCCTCCTGTCCCCTATATATAGATGGCCAGGTCTCGAGGATCGGTGAGGGATCCGATATAGGTTACAATATCGAGATACGACATGAACTCGTATCTCGACTAGCGTTACAATTGGGCCTAGCTTAATGGGCCTCAGGGGTACTCAACTGACGGGCTTTATTATCTATACCCTTGTCATCTACAGAAATAATGTCTACTGTTTCTGTAGTAAATTTATTAGTAATTTGAAGGATCGAGGGAAAAGTGCGATTGTGATATTGAGGTCGAGTAGGATCATTTCATTTTTCCATTTCTAGAAAGTTAGAAATGATGAATGGACATGTAAAAACGACTGCTCACAGGAAGGCTTTTTTATCGCGAGGGAAGAGAAGTCACCGGGTGTCTTGATAGAAGAGGGTGCATTCATGAGTCACCGATGTTGGAGGTAACTCGCGAGAGGAAGACGCATTGGAGCGGTATACAGTACGAGGGTAGATGGAAAAGACGTATATATGGGCGAGGCTCACGTAGCCTTTACCAATGATATTACCTACAGCTTTAAGCTGGGTCGTGACCCAGCGAGCTGAGGTCCTTTCCAACGTGAGTGTCTACCGTCGTTAGATCTCGGATAAGAAGCATCAAGATCGTCCATTATGGCAGATTTACTGAGACTTTTGTTACCGCGAGCGACACAAATCCTGTGACGCCAGTGGGCCGCGTCCTTCCCAGCCCCACTACGCAGTTGGCCAGGTAATCTCTGGATACACACATACTCACATACACACACTCACACACTCACATACTCACATACACACACTCACACACTCATACACATAAGGCTTATAAGGGTAATAGTATCAATAAGGTATAACGGGTGTAGGGATAGCTCATGCAAATAGAACTCGGAAGTTAAGCTTGCTAGGCCCGGAGCACTTTGAGGATGGGTGACCAAGCAGGAAGTCATCGTTTTGGTGTGAATTGAGGTGATAGATGGTGTGATAAAATGGTCAAAAATTTATATATGCATAGTTTTTTATTTTATTTAGGTTTCTACAATTTTAAAATATTTTGGAATTTTTTTTGATTTTTTTGAAATTTCCGAAATTTTATCCCCGGCGCACTTTTACTAGTTCGCCAGGGATAAAATGTTATCCCCGGCGCACCCATCCATATGCGCCAGCGGTAAATTTTTTATCCCCGGCGCACTGGAAAGTTCGCCAGCGGTAAGCATTACCGCTGGCATGTAGGTCGCTGGCGAACGCCAGGGATAGCCAATTCTAGTGCGCCGGGGATAACCTTTTCTCTACTAGTGGATGCCCCGTCCTCCCCAAATTGTGGGTCGTGGCGCTCCACGTGACAATGCACGGGAGCGAGCTCCTCCAGCATCACCGGCCAGAAGGCCGGCCTCCACGTAGCTACTACCTGAGCGGCCCGGGGTTAGATCCGTGTTAGATCCTTAGACCTTTTTTGGGGGATTTTTTGGGAGTGAGGTAAGGAGGGAGAGATAAGATTCTCAGAAGGGAAGAAACACCATTTTAGGGGGGTATTCGCAAAAGAACAATCTGCCATGTCACCAAACTATCTGTTGGCGTCACGGAGTGACCAAAACGCTCTCGCGTGGTAACTTTATGATCTAGAATTCACGATTTGCAAGTTTGTGACCAAATAGCACATCCACGGCAACTTCATAGACCAAATTGACGTTTTTCTCTTAGTTATAATCTATTCATACCCTATATGTGCATCCACTGGGATTAATTCTCTATATTCTGGTCGCGAGGCACTAACCGAGTTATGAACCAGAGGTAGCACGAGAACACATCATGGGTTGGTGATTAATTAGGAGAGTACATACTATATATATGTACCCTGAACCTAATATTATGCCGGTAGTGAATTTTAACATGCCACTACCACTAGTCGAAAAATGGACATCAATACCGATTCCAGAGGCCCATTTGTACCGGAAATCAAACCGGTACAAAAGATTCGGGACAAAAGCCCCCCCCCTTTGGTACCGGTTCCTTGCAAACCGGTATTAAAGGGGCCTCCACGTTGGCTCCCAGGAGAGTGCAGGGCTAGGGACCTTTGGTACCGGTTTGTAACACGAACCGGTACCAAAGGGTGGCTACAGTGCCGCGGTAGAGAATTCAGGGTTTAGGGTTTTAGGAGGGGTTTAGGGGTATCAGACCGTTTCATCGTATGAGGATCGCGTCGATGCGCCAGAAACGCGTTTGGATTTAGGAGTACATGAAGATCAAGGTAATGCATATCAACTTGGTGCATATAATATAACACAGGTAATTGCATAACATCGCAAATTAAGTAGTACATGCATGAAGATCGATCTTTATGCATAGTGGTACTCTCCGAGGCATACTATCTATTACATGTAGCATAGTGGTACTCTCCGAGTCAAACTATATATTACATGTAGATCTTCATTCATAGTGGTACTCTGCGAAGTTAGGTATGACGTCCCGAAGGAAAAATCCCGCCAATTCCTCGCCAATTGCTTTGAAGCGGTGCTCGATTGGGATCCTGTCACGCTTTCTTGCCAACTGTAAAAGAATGAGATTCAAATGAATACATGAGCTATGTATATATATATATATATATATCAAATCACAATCAAACAATTATGACTGAAACTTAGCACAAGTTATGGTAACAAAATAAATTTGTGAATATTGTTTTCGTACCTCTCTATTCCTTCGATTATTCGTTCTCTCGCTGACAATCTTGTGGATGTACTCGCAAACGTAGTATCCACATAGATTAGTCCCCTCAGGTTGTTTCGCGCATTTCTGTACAAGAATATAATTCAATCAAATAATAATCAAGTATGATAAAGGTGTGTGGACCTAGGTAGTACTACTTACTTTGTTCGCACGCCATATCAGCTTCGGTTTCCATCCACCGGTCGGATCTTCCTGGATGAACGTTTGCCATACGCTGCCCAACAAAAGAAAATGCATAAAAGAGTTATTAATTTGTTGATATCAGGAAATTAACGAAAAAACCGATAAGAATTAAAATTACCTTTTGAGCATATCAAAAGCCGACTTGTATAGTATAGGCTCTTTGGTTAGTGAGTCCAAGACTTCAACATCTCTATCGTACATTTTAATGACGATAAGAATAAAGTGGAACCTGCGCACGTTTAAATATGCAGTGTCATAGATATAAGTCATCAGTTAAAATTTTAACATATGGTGAGCAAAATAGAATGTGTTATAAGACAGTTACACTTACTTGAAGTTGTAAGGCCAAAGTATTATCTTTTTGTCATGTTGTTGCTTCAAAAACCTTAGCAAAGTCTCCGGTGTATCCTTGTTATAGATGGGATCTTCTATGGTTTTTTCATGTATTGTATCTGGGTCAATGAACCCAATGTCCGTGATTTCATCCCTTTTGCATTCGAGCTTCTTCGATCTGCATAATATAGCGCACAAAAGATTAAATTGAGGATAATTTGCAGACAATGAATGAGCTGAGCTAAAGACTTCTCAAATTATATTAATAAATCACTTACAGACAATAGCAACTGATGATAGATTTGTCGATGGCCCGGAGATTGTATAACTGAAAAAGTTCGAGGAAGTCAATGCTCATAGAGTATTCTTGGAAGTAGTGCTCATCCTTAACTCGCACCATGATAGCATCAATCCATCTCTTTGTGGCATTAGTGTACCACGCATTCAAATTACGCATACATGTTGGTAGCGACCTGATATTCTCGACCAGATCTTTCCCTTGAACAAATTGATATACTACTTCAGCGATGGGGTAATCAATTGTGTTTTGTCGAGAACTTTCAACGGCCTTCTCGTCAAACACCTTGAGAGGGGGGACCGATTGAACGGGTTGTTCTCCTAGCTGGTACACTTGTTTCCTAGTTTTCGCCGAGACCACCGATTGATCGGGTTTTTTCACCTCCACCATAGTGTCATACGACTTTTCAATAGAACGCCTATAGTCAGATGGCGGCGATGGTGCAGGGTCATATAGATTCTCAACGGTACGAATAACTTTACCCGGATCTAGAGTCTTCTCAAAAGGTATCTCTGGCACTTTCTTAGCAAAATGTTTTGCCACCTCGGACTTAGAGATTTCGCTGCATTCCTCGATAGTTCTTTCCCAAGGTAACTTCTCAATAGGCGGCAGTGGTTTCTCCTTTCTAGGTCTCTTCCTAGGCGGTGTACCGTTCCGCTTAAAAAACGCAGTCTTACGCGGAGGATCTCGAGATGGTGGACTCGCGCTGGGGTCCCTCTCCGGTAGGTGTGGACTTTGCTGCTCATGTGGACTGCTACCAGGCGGAGTCGATGGCCATTGCTGCTCATGTGGAATTTGCTGCTCACGTGGACTGCTACGAGGAGGAGTCGGTGGCCTTGGCAAAAGGACGATGTATTTCTTGGACCATATGGCGAAACCGCGCTTGACATCGGCCAGTGTCTTCTCTTCGTCACCTCCAGGAAAATCAAGCTCCATTGGTTCAAAACCCGGAACAACGTCATCCAACCCGACACGAACACAGCCAGCTGGAATGGGCATATGATGGTGCGTTGCTCCATCTTCATTTGGGTAAACATAGCCGACCGCCACCTTAACGGACACGTTCCTCATTTGCACATGTAGCTCGCAATCTGTCTTCTCCGTGACATAATCCACGGGGTAGCTTCCTCCACATTCAAGATGCGAGGAACCCACACTGCTTCTTCGCTGAGATGGGGCGGCATCGGCTTGAGGATCTTGTAGAAACAGTGGCTGATCAGGTGCCCTCTGATTTTTCTCAAGCACCTCCACCCTATTTATCAATTCCGCTAACCTGTCTAAGTCCTGCTTCTTCTTTCTCAAACGGCTTCTATAAGTGTCAGCGCACTCCGGCCATGCTTCCTTCATGGTGACACCTGGGAGGGCTCGTATCCGTCCAACGTGTTCCGCATTCCCAAGAGCGAGTGTCAGCTTGTCATTCTCTCTATTGGAATGTACTCTCCATTTCTAACTTTTTCAATTGCATCTATAAGCTACGTCGTGATTGCTTTAATTTTTTCCTTCCATTTTCCCTTTGCAACGATCTGCCCTGTCTTTGGGTCCAACCCTGCCCCATGCACGAACAACCATAACTTGGACCGGTCGGGCCAGTCCCATGTCTGTGGAGTGATTCCTGCCTCCATCAGTTTAGCTTCAAATGCTCTCCACTTCGAAATGGCAGTCTTGTAGCATTTTTCGTATTTGTGACTGATCGGAACACAGCAGTAGAAGATTTCTTATAGCTCTTAAATGCGGGCCAGTGATCTTTTATCTTCACTAGACTTCCAGTAAATACTGGATCTTCATCTTCATATCTGGCCCATAAATTTTTCTTCCAGGTCTAGAATTGTGTGGCCATCTTCTTAAGAGTCAATTCCTTGACTTTCTTCTTCTGGCCTTCTGTCATGTCTTCCGGTAGGCTGAAGTGTGTCAGTAGACTGTCCCAAAGAAAAAGTTTTAGAGTTTCATTGACATAACTAGCTTCAGCCCCCGCGTTCTTCGGCTTATGCCACTCTGCAATGCTGATCGGTACATGGTCCCTAACAAGAACTCCAGCTTGGTTTATAAATTTATGGCAGTGCTCTTTGGGATCCACCGGTTCACCACTATCCTTAAATGTGGTGAGGGCTAACCTACCCTCGCCCTTTAGACGTTGCGTCGGGCCTCGTTGCTTTTTAATAGATTTGCTCGATGATCCAGAAGGCTAAAAGAAAAATGATTCGTTAATAAGTGTAATACAAATAAATCAATGCATCTAATGATGAACATATAGCCTTGATATATAAATATACACCTCGCCGGAGTTTGTTAGGGACACTTCGTTATCTCTTCTTTCTTCAGACTCAAGTCCCTCACCGACATCGTTCAAAAATTGTGAGCCGAAATCATCGTCATCTCCATCGGGTTCTCCATTGGGTTCCGGTCCACGGGCACTCTCAAATATCAATTTCTGCACCATTTCTTCTTGCTCCTCATCTCGGATGAAGGTGTCGTCCTCCATAGCTCAATGTCACTACAAAATTAAGTGCAATTATTTGATTCATCATGTCACTACAAAATAACCTTAAATACAAGTTACTATTTCATTATTAAGGTCCTCCATAATTTTAAATTCCACAATAGCAAAATAGAATTCTATAATTGAAATGCATCACACTATACTTAAATAATCACAATTGAAGTTTGAATATGTGTGAATTAGGCATGATGGACTAGATAGACTTGATATGTGTCAAGGTGCTCTCAAGAGGATCTTTGATAACTAGCTATGGTTATAGGATTTGCTATAGTAGAAAATAAACATTGCTGACAAGAATTGGAATTAATCTATATAGGAAATTACTCAAATCCTCATGTTAGAATTTGAATAATTATGAAGTGGTTCACGAGAATATGGGAGTGATACTGATGAATAACTTGCAGTAAAACAAAGTCACTACAATTGGAAACACTCTAAAATAAGTTATAGAGTTCAAACTATGACCAAATTAGTGATTTAGATAGATTTAAATGCACAAAATGTGTGCACGTATCAACTTTGAGATTTCTTGATCCTATTATGTTCTACATATTAAGAGGATTCCAAAGACTATAAATTTGTAATTTTTGGACATTTGAAACAAAAGATATGAAATTAACAAGCTAGCAGATAGGTTTGATTCAATTTGAAAATAGATTCAAATTGAATACTGAAACTATGTGATATTTGTGCACCATTAGATTCTACATGTTCTAAGGATTCCAATGGTATATTATTTGTTATTTTTGGACCTATAGATCAAAAGATATGAAATTCCAAAGATCTAGCTAGAATCAGATTCAAAATTCTATTTTTAATCGGGTTTGAACTGGAGCAGGCCACGTGGCGCTTTCTTATTTGCTGATACCGTTTCGTGCGGATAAGGGCTGTGAGCTGTCAGATCTTATGAGATCTGAACGTCCCAGATCTGCTCGTACCCCTTCGCGTTAAGTGATTCGATCTGAACCGCGTGATCTAGATCGGACGGTCAGAAAAAGCGGAGAGGGGAGCTCACCTGGATAGGGTTAGGGTTACGGCGAGACTCCGGCGAGGTGCGGCCCAGATGGTTGATGCCGGCGAGGTTCTGGGGCTTCCCTGGGCTGGCAAACAGGTGGACGGGGCGCGGAAGACTTCGGCGAGCTCGATTGCAAGGTCGGCGAGCTCGATTGCTTCCTGCTGCAAGGTGGTGGCGCGGCTGGAGTCGAAACAGCGGTGGTGTGCTTCGGGTATGCGACGTTTGCGTCGTTATGCTGTGGAATACAACCAAGCAGGGGTGTCAGGAGGTGCGCCATGCCATGGCAAAGCGAACAGAGGGGAGGAGGTGACCGAATCGGCCGTGGCGAGGCGAGGCGACGGAGCTACGGGCGTGGCGTGGCGGGCGAGGCGAGGCGCGGCGGGGGGCGCTGCAGGAGGGGAAGGGGAGAGAAGCGGAGAAGGGGCGGCGCACCTCGTTGCTCCGGGCGACGGCGACGGCGGCTCCGGGCGACGGCGACGGCGGCTCTGGGACGACGGCGACAGGAACCGGTACCAAGTGCGTGCGTTTCTGTGTCGGTGGCGTCCCATGGGGAAGAAAACGGCCTGAAGGCCTTTGGTACCGGTTGCTGTTAGGAACCGGTACTAAAGGTCACCTTTAGTACCGGTTCGTAACAGAAACCGGTACCAAAGGTATTTTCTGAAATTCGTTTGCAGTTTCTTTTTTCTTCACCTTTAGTACCGGTTCCTAACAGCAACCGGTACCAAAGGTATTTTCTGAAATTCGTTTGCAGTTTCTTTTTTCTTTTGCAGTTTCTATTGATTTTTCTTTTGCAGTTTCTTTTGCAGTTTCTTTTGATTTTCGTTTGATTTTTCATTAGTTATATTTGATTTTCTATTTTCTTTTGATTAGTTATATTGATTTATTCTTTGATTAGTTATTGATTTTCTTTTGATTAGTTATATTTGATTTCTATTTCTTTGATTAGTTATTGATTCTTTGATAGTTATTGATTTCTATTTTCTTTTGATTAGTTATATTTGATTTTCTTTTTGATTAGTTATATTTGATTTTTCTGTTGCAGTTTCTATTGATCATATGTTCGCTTAATAATTAAGTGTCGGTTGGCGCGGCGGCACGCTGCGTCCGTGAGATGAAAAGGGCGGGAAGAAAAGGGCGGAAAGAAAAAGGGCGGGAAAACGATTGAACTGGAAAAGAAGTACATATCTCAACTGAAAATTAAGATACATGGCCAGATTAAGTCACAATCGGCCGAGCTTGTTTTCGAATGTTGGAGTGATTCAGTCATAGTCGTGCCGAGCCCTATAAACGTCGCCACTGTAGTCGTCGTAGTCACCGATGTCATCGTCGCTGGCATCGGGGTCGCGGTAGTCGAACCTCGACGGGTGAGCACACGTGGGCTGAGACTGAGGGTAGCGCAGGCGGGGGCCACGGTAGGCCATAACGCTCTGGAGAGTCCAGCCGCGCCACCATAGCCGACGGCCGGCCTCGTTGAAGTTCGAACGAGGCAAGCCATCCTCCTCGTGCCTGACAAGCGCACTCTCACGCCGATTGATGAAGAAGCCATCCCAAGTCGAGCTGTAGTCGGGATGCCACTGAGGATTCCTCCGCTGCTCTGGCGTGAGCTCGAAGTAGTAGTGGTTCGTGATGGCCATCTGGCGCGCCACACCTACAGGGACAGGAGGGACCGGTACGCCTCCGATGCTCAGCATCCAGCCGATGGGGACGCGGTAGCCCGGCGGGCAGGGGTAGTTTGAGGCGCAAAGCGCCTCCGCCTCCTGGGGGGTTAGAGATACGATGGAAGCCATGGGAGAGAGTGATGAGGTTTGCAGATATGAGTCTAGATGTGACATGTAAATGGAGGCCAAGCCTACATATATATAGTGAAAAATGGCGGGAAGACGGAGGCGGGAAGCGATGGAAGGCGCGGGAAGAAAATAGGCGGGAATGCAGTGGCGCGGGGAACCATCTAACCTTTAGTCCCGGCTGGTGGGTACAACCGGGACTAAAGGTGGTTTTTGCGTTATCTAACAAAACTGTCGGCAAGATAAGGACGCATGGGTAACCTTTAGTCCCGGCTGGTGGGTGCAACCGAGACTAAAGCTGTCGGTAGGATAAGGATGCATGGGTGGATGCACTGCTCGATGAGATAAAGCATGTAGCGCACGACGCCCCTGTCGGAGGAACAAGACAAAAGTAGAAGCGGCGCTATGCCTATAAAAGGAGCATCGATACGCCATGGCAAGCACAGCTCGAAGGCAGTGAGAGTTTCATCCCCATGGATGGAGGAAAGGGTTGGGAAATCTCCCGTGGCAGAGCTTCTCGAAGATGTCGTTGGTGCTCACGCCCTACGGCATCTTCGGAAGCTCTGCCTCGGAAAAATTTCCCTGCAAGCCCGTGAAAGACTCCATCTCCTCTAACAATGTTGGGTAAAGGATTGGGAAATCTCCCGTGGCGGAGCTTCTCGAAGATGTCATTGGTGCTCACACCCTACGACATCTTCGGAAGCTCCGCCTCGGAAAAATTTCCCTGCAAGCCCGTGAAAGACTCCATCTCCTCTAACAATGTTGAGTAAAGGGTTGGGAAATCTCCCGTGGCAGAGCTTCTCGAAGATGTCGTTGGTGCTCACGCCCTACGGCATCTTCGGAAGCTCTGCCTCAGAAAATTTTCCCTGCAAGCCCGTGAAAGACTCCATCTCCTCTAACAATGTTGGGTAAAGGATTGGGAAATATCCCGTGGCGGAGCTTCTCGAAGATGTCGTTGGTGCTCACACCCTACGACATCTTCGGAAGCTCTGCCTCGGAAAAATTTCCCTGCAAGCCCGTGAAAGACTCCATCTCCTCTAACAATGTTGAGTAAAGGGTTGGGAAATCTCCCGTGGCGGAGCTTCTCGAAGATGTCGTTGGTGCTCAGGCCCTACGGCATCTTCGGAAGCTCCGCCTTGGAAAAATTTCCCTCATACAATAACATCATTACACAAAAAATAAATGGGAAAGTGATTTCCATATTGAGATACACAAGTTATGATCCCTATCTAGTCTTCTGAGTTTTCTTCTTGTGTTTCCCTTTCTTCTGATTGCGACGCAACCATGGACAATCTTCATTATTTAAAATGATGCTTGGGTCAGTTTTCACCTTGAATGGTGGAATATCATCAAACTTATTATAATCTTCTGACATGTCTGTCTTGTCCTCTACTCCCACGATGTTTCTTTTTCCTGAAAGAACTATGTGGCGCTTTGGCTCATCGTATGATGTGTCCTCTTGCCTTTCTTTTCTTTTTTTCAGTTTGGTAGACATGTCCTTCACATAAAAAACCTGAGCCACTTCACTGGCTAGGACGAATGGTTCGGTGTCGTACCCTAGATTCTTGAGATCCACTGTAGTCATTCCGTACTGCGGGTCTACCTGTACCCCGTTTTTCAGGTTGAACCATTTGCACCGGAACAAAGGGACCTTGAAATTAGGTCCATAGTCAAGTTCCCATATCTCCTCTATGTACCCATAATATGTGACCTTCTTCCCATTGTCCTCTGCTGCATCAAAGCGGACACCACTGTTTTGGTTGGTGCTCTTTTTATCTTGGGCGAATGTGTAAAATGTATTCCCATTTATCTCGTACCCTTGAAACGTCGATATAGTCGAAGATGGTTGCTTGGCCAACAAGTACAGCTGTTCTTCATCAGTGACATTCATGAGATGTGTTTGCAACCAACCGCCGAAAGTCTTCATGTGTTCTCCATCAATCCAATCTTCACGTTGCTCTGGGTATTCAGAGCGTAAAATATTCTTGTGTTCCACTTTGTACGGAGCCACCAAGCTGGAATTATGTAGAATTGTGTAGTGTGCTTGAGTGAAAGAATGTCCATCCATACACATTGTTGCTTTCTTTCCTAGCGTGCCTTTTCCACGCAGTCTCCCCTCATAGCGTGATTCAGGAACACCGATCGGCTTAAGGTCAGGAATAAAGTCAACACAAAACTCAATGACCTCCTCTGTTCCATAGCCCTTGGAGATGCTTCCTTCTGGCCTAGCACGGTTATGAACGTATTTCTTTAAGACTCCCATGAATCTCTCAAAGGGGAACATGTTGTGTAGAAATACAGGACCGAGAACACTAATCTCTTCGACCAGGTGAACGAGGAGATGCGTCATAATATTGAAGAAGGATGGTGGGAACACCAACTCGAAGCTGACTAGACATTGCACCACATCCTTCTGTAAATTTTGTAGAGTTAGTGGATTGATCACCTTCTGAGAAATTGCATTGAGGAATGCACATAGCTTCACAATGGGTACTCAAACATTTTCCGATAGAAGCCCCCTCACTGCAACTGGAAGTAATTGTGTCATAATCACGTGGCAGTCATGAGACTTTAGGTTTTGAAACTTTTTCTCTAACATGTTTATTATTCCCTTTATATTCGATGAGAAGCCAGACGGGACCTTGATGCTACTCAGGACTTCAAAAAAGATCTCCTTCTCTTCTTTGGTAAGAGCGTAGCTGGCAGTACCTTGATACTTCTCTGGATTCAGGTTGTTTCCTTCGTGGATACATTGCTGGTCGTGCCGTGCATCCGGTGTATCTTTTGTCTTCCCATACACGCCCAAGAAGTTTAGCAGGTTCACGCAAAGATTTTTCGTCACGTGTATCACGTCGATTGCAGAGTGAACCTCTAGGATTTTCCAGTAGGGTAGCTCCCAAAATATAGACATCTTCTTCCACATGGGTACATGTCCGTCAACATCATGCGGAACAGATTGTCCGCCAGGACCCTTTCCAAAGATCACTTTTAAATCCTTGACCATATCATATATAACATCCCCAGTAGGGCGGGTAGGATTCGTTTGGTCTTCTGCCTCACCTCTGAAATGCTTTCCTCTCTTTCTTACTTGATGTTGTTTTGGAAGAAATCGACGATGCCCCATGTACACATTCTTGTTTCTCAAATATATACTATCAGTCTCACCTAAACAGTGTGTGCATGCATTGTATCCCTTGTTTGACTGTCCTGAAATGTTACTAAGAGCAGGCCAATCATTGATGGTTACAAACAACAACGCTCGTAGGTTAAATTCCTTTTGTTCATGCTCATCCCAAATAGGTACACCTTCTTCACGCCACAACTGTAAAAGTTCTTCAACCAATGGCCTCAGGTACACATCAATGTCGTTGCCGGGTTGCCTCGGGCCTTGGATGAGCACTGGCATCATAATGAACTTCCGCTTCATGCACAACCAAGGAGGAAGGTTATAGATACATAGAGTCACTGGCCAGGTGCTATGACTGGAGCTCTGCTCCCCGAAAGGATTAAAGACATCTGTACTTAGACCAAATCTTAAGTTCCTTGCGTCATCTGAAAATGACTTGTACTTTCTGTCAGTTTTTCTCCACTGCGACCCGTCAGCGGGGTGTCTCAGCATCACATCTTTCTTACAGTCCTCTTTGTGCCATCGCAACAACTTGGCATGCTCTTTGTTTTGGAACAAACGTTTCAACTGTGGTATTATAGGAGCATACCACATCACCTTCGCAGGAACCTTCTTCCTGGGGGTGGACTCGCCCTCAACATCGCCAGGGTCATCTCGCCTGATCTTATACCTCAATGCACCACATACCGGGCATGCATTCAAATTCTCGTACTCCCCGCGGTAGAGGATGCAGTCATTGATGCATGCATGTATCTTCTGCACCTCTAATCCTAGAGGGCAGACAACCTTGTTTGCTTCGTACGTACTAGAGGGCAATACGTTCTCCCCTGGAAGCATCTTCTGTATTATTTTCAGCAACTTTTCAAATCCCTTGTCAAAAGTACCATTCTCTGCCTTCCATTGCAGCAATTCCAGTGTGGTACCCAATTTTTTCTGGCCATCTTCGCAATTTGGGTACAACAGTTTGTTGTGATCCTCTAACATTTTCTCCAACTTCAACCTCTCATTTTCACTTCCGCAGTTTATCTTCGCATCAAGAATGGCCCGACCCAAATCGTCATCGGGGTCATCAAAAATGAGCTCATCAAAAATGGGCTCTTCTTCAGCTTCGTCTTCCCCCATACTACTATCACCGTCTTCAGTGAACATAGGATAGTTGTCACTATCCTCTTCTTCTTCGTTGCCTTCCATTATAACCCCTCTTTCTCCGTGCTTGGTCCAACAATTATAGCCGGGCATGAAACCATTCTCAAGCAGGTGGAAGTGAAGGGTCTTTAAGGTAGAGTAATCCTTCGTATTCCTACAGGAACTACATGGACAATAAATGAAACCATTCGACCGCCTGTTTGCCTCCGCCACGTTGAGAAAATAATGCATGCCAGTAATGAAGTCGGGATGGCATCGGTCACCGTACATCCATTGTCGATTCATCTGCATTATATAAGTATATCAAAAATCATTAATTACACAACATCATGGATATATGAGTGACCAACTTAATTAATATTCAAGTTCATCACATAAAACTAAGTTTTTTTTATTAAAAAAAAGAGGCTCACCGAGGTGGTACAGTGCCGGCTAGGGGACGACGCTGGCGATCGACGGCGGTGAGGACAGGGACGATACTAAAACCTACAAATCATACTTTAATTTGAGCTCAATTGCATACAAAAAGAATGAAATCCCTAACTTAGGCATTTCATCAAACACCTTGCTAGCACTAGAAAAATAATACGAGTTAAACTAGCAAAGAAATGAGCTAAATTAGGAACGCCGGAAGAAAGGATGATATTGCTAACCCTTAGATAGATGGGTGCCGTCAATCTTGATAAAATGGTGGAGAAAAATGAAGATTTATTGGAGTGTGAGAGGTGCAAAAATATAGATTTGGAAATGTGAGAGAGGAGAATGAGAAGGGAAAGAGAGGTCGGGCTGCATAAAATAGGCCGGAGGCCCTTTAGTACCGGTTCTTCAGATGAACCGGTACTAAAGGTTCAGCTCTGGCCCCATCTCTGCCTCAAATTTAGACTGAAACCCTTTCATACCGGTTCGTAAGATGAACCGGTACAAAAGGCTTTCAACGAACCGGTATTGATGTTACTCGGCCGGCTGGACAAGTAAACCGGTACTAATGCACCCTTTAGTACCGGTTCATACGAGAACCGGTACTAAAGGCTTAGACCGATGCCCATTTTTCTACTAGTGTACCACTCCACCAGTAGCTTTCCATGTTAATTTGTCATCAAAACCTGCAGATTCGAAGAGAGATTGTGCCACAAAATAAAAAAAGAAGCTACAGACCGGACGAAGTACATTGGGGTCCGAACCGGCCGAGGACAAATCACTCGACGCCACACACGTACTACGTGTCTCGCGCGGTGACGTACGCACAAGAGAGCTATCACTATGCTGTGGTGCCGTGCGTAGCAGGGAAGCGCTGCGGAGCACACGTCGAGCTCGATCGGCATCGCTGCGTACTGATCTCCAGGTCCAGCTCGATGACGTTTGCGTGCATGACGGATGCTAGGCGCCTAGCTTCGTGGTCATGGATGGAGCCGCTACAACGATTATTCACGCTGGCGCGGTGACAGGGACGATTTCATCGTTTTTCCTTCTTCTTTTTTTGCAGGATAACACTGCATGGTGTCGTCTTCTGTAAATGTAGAGCGTTTCAAATCGTCTTGCTTTTTTGTGTACTGGTTTCTAAAACTAACAATGGAACAAAGAACTCGTGACAACATGTGGGATTTCACTGTGAAGCGTATAACACATGCATACTCTCCTGTTCTCAAATATTCTCCCCGTTTCATAATTCTTGTCGCAGATTTAGATGTATCTGTTTACAAAATATGTCTAGATATACCCTAATTTACGACAAGAATTATGGAACGGAGGAAGTACTAAGTGTACTTCTAGCTCATGTCCTATAAGTCAAATATGTAATAAACTGTAACTACCTTTATTGAAAAGAGTATCAACAGCCGGCGTGTTACTACCAAATTACGGCCGGCCCCGACCTAACCCTAGAAGTTGCCGTCCTTACCGCGCCGCCGGTCTCCTCCCTGCCCACTCCCCCTTCTCTGCCCCGAACCCCGTGCGGTGGCGCCGCGCCGCACAGGGGTGCCTCACCTCGCATCGTCCCGAGCCTCCTCGAGTGCCACCTTTGCTGCTGCCACCACCGGAATGTCGCCGGGAAAAGCACGCGCGGCGTGGCGATGGTGGCGGCTCTCCTCGGCCACCGTCCGGCTAGAGGTGGCGACGGTCCACGTCGGCCTGCAAGGGAAGCAGTGCTGCGGGGTGCGGCGGCCAGGGACTGCTCCGACGGCGGGGCAAGGGGAGGCGTCGACGGTGTGGGTGGGCTCCGATCTAGGCCCCAATGGGCCTGGGGCGGGCTTCGTCCTGCATGCGTCCTCTTGCCCTCGACCTGCAGCCGGGTTCTCCTGAGCAAGATCCGCAGCATGAGGTCGTGTAGTCCCAGTCTTGGTGGTTGTGGCCTCCTTCTCCGCCGAATGTGCTCAGCCGATGGTGGTGATCCAGCTGACGACAGGTTCGGGTGACCTGGCATCCGGTGAAAATCAAGCCTTGGCGTTCGGTCGTGGAGCTAGCGGCGTTACCGGATGTCATTACCTTTGTGAAGGCATCGTCTACGATGTTCTCGTTGTTTGACTTGGGCTGCTCTGGGGGAAACCCTAGATACGGGGCTTCCGGATCGAATGATGGCGGTGCGGCGGCGCCTAGCATCGTTACCCTTCTTGAGGGCATCATTTTTGGAACGAATGTTGGCTGGAGATGGTGTTGCTCTGGGGGAAACCCAGATCTGGGTCTCCCGGATCGGACGATGGCGACGCATGCCGCCGTTCTTTCCTGTGGGGCATCGTTTTTGGAGCAGTCACTAGCTAGAGGTGGTTCTGAGGTGGAGCGGCATGTCCCTTTCTGCATCGACGATGTTGGGTCTTGGCGGCGTGGTGCCATGTATGCTCGGCGGAGGGTGAGTGTTGTGTTGCGTGCGCAAGGAGGAGGAATCGTCTGGCGTTGTGGTAGCATCAATGGCAAGTCTAGTGACAAGCTTCGCTTCGGTCTAACACCCTAGAGATGGGTTCGAGGAGAGAGAGGTGGTGGTAATTAACCTCTAGAGCTGGCGCATAAGGCACTTTCTTTGGATCTTTCCGGGAGTCGACGATGGTGGTGGCCGAGGCACCAGGCCTTGTCTATTCCTCTAGTGTTATACTAGTTTGGTGGTGCTTTGACACCTATGTTTGGTGGCTTCAGTCTGTATGATTGTCGTAAGGCTTCTTGCCAGTCTTTGTTGAATAAATGACGATGCAGAGGCTGGGCAGCCCCGTTTTGGGGGGGGGGGATAGCACATCGAATCGATACATTTTAATAGGGATCTAGGGATAGTAGTACTATTTGTGGCATAAATATTGTCATTTTTCCCGATAAAGTTGATCAAACTTTGAAATACTTAACTTAAAACAATAGTTAGAAGTAGGAGCACTTATTAGAGAACATAGGGAGTATTATTTGTTGTGTCGCCTGGAAATTAACACAGAGGACTTAGCCCGTAATTGTCGTCAAAATAAAATCGTTATATTGGATTGGGTGGAAAGTTTTCTTTGAAATTGCGCACATAGTAGACTCAGAAACATCCATTTAGATACTTATTAATAGGCTTTTAAACGCCGCACGCGTTTGCTGGTAATTAATTTTATGTAATGCATGGATTGTATATATCGACATACTGTATATCTCATTGGAGCATGGCCCAAAAGATACATACAACCAAAACTCTAGAATTTTTGTGGAAGCTAGCTAGCGGATGATTCAGAATCTCTAGGGTTTTCTCTCACAAATCCAGACAGGGACCGGATAGATAGACACGCGAATGGATGCATGCAGTCCGATTCAGATCGATGGGCACTGGGCAGGAAGCGATCAGATTTAGCAAGCACGATGGCCAGGGCAGAGCTGTACGTACAAACAAAGACAACGCTAACTACCAATGCTGCAGCATCGATCTGCAGGCTGCAGCGTATATACTGCACACGGTAAGGACCATGCTCGAGCCAATCAAGTGAACGTGGGTTTATAGACACCTGCCTGCCTCTTTTTTTTTTTGATTGCCTCTTTTTTTTTTGATTGCCTCTTGATGGGCATCTGAACTTGAGTACAAACTCACACCACACTCACGTCACACACACGCACACCACTAGTACACAAGCTAGACCTACAAACTACTACACGCCGAGGACGCGCAGGTAGCGCGGTGGCAAGGCTTGGCGGTGGCAAGGCTTGGCAGTGGCCAGCCTGCCCACCCGAGTTCGACTCCCAGCGGGAGCGAATTTAGGGTGTTCTCACAACGGGAGTTACCCGTCTAGTCTCTCGCGCTCGTTCGCCCCAGCGTTAGAATCAGGAAAAGGGCGCGAGGTATTATAGCTCTAGGACTAGCTTGAGCACTAGTGGGGTGCGTGTGTGTGGTGTGAGTGGGGTGTGAGTTGGTGCTTAAGTTCAGATACTACAGCTGTACTATCAAAAAGAGATCGCAAAAAAAAAAACTACTACACGCCACACACGTTTTGAAGTCTCACAGTTGTGGTACGAACGTGCGTTGGAGGCACCGGAAATTTATTCGCTGGTGTGACATCCGGTCGATCCAGGGATCGAACGCGGGTGGGCTGGGTGGCCACTGCCTCCC
>QXEO01001326.1:0-13073 GCA_007115705.1 Dactylis glomerata
CGGTGAAGCACAGAAAATCTGTTTTTGGACAGCAAGCAAAACTATCAACTTCCAAGTAACTAGGAACTACAATTATCACTTTACTTTTATGGTACAGAGGAATATGTAAAATATATACAATATTCACAATATGTACAAGTTTTTAACTGAAAAGCTTCCATGGAAAGATTTGTTTTGGTTTCATAGGCATGAACACAAGTGTTCAAGGTCGACCCCCACTTAACCATTACTCATCTTCCAATCACTTTCCTTTTTGAAAACATTTTTAGGTAACAAGTATAACTAATTTTTTTGTAATTCGCATTCCCTATCCATACTAAGATAGAGAACAACTTAAAACTGGAAGTAAAAAACTACTTAGAGATAAAGCAAACAAGTGCACAAATATTCACCCACCCTATTGCGCCCCGGCAACGGCGCCAGAAAAGGTCTTGATATCCCACAAGTATAGGGGATCGTGTATAGCCTTTTCGATAAGTAAGAGTGTCGAACCCAATGAGGAGCTAAAGGTAGGATAATGTTCTCTCAAGTTCTATCAACCGCTGATACAACTCTACGCACTCTAAACGTTTGCATCATCTAGGAAATAAAACTAGAGCAACAATACGGGTATGAGAGATGGCTTGCAAGATAATAAATATAAGAAAGTAAATATTAGTGCTGCAGCAATAAAATATACTAAGTAACCATAAACTAACAGTACCATGGAGTGTGGAAAAGTGGTGGTAATAGTGGTGGCTTTGTCTAAGTTCAATTAGTGAATAAATCGGGTTCATTGTCTTTGATGCAGTTTTCTATGTGGGAGAGGCTAAATATACAAGCACTTCACTACTTGGAAATACAAGTACTATATGATTGGATTGTTAGCAAGCATCCGCAAATACTAACACAACAATGCATTAAGGTTTCCCCAACCATAGCCTTAAGTTAATGGTCCTCTTACTCCCATACGTGCAACGTTCCGGTTTGCGTCCTCAGGTTTCTGTCATTCCGGCAGAACTACCCCTTCCTTTTGCACATACTACTAACCCTAAGATGTTTAATCCATCGCGCATAAATATAATGGACACCAAAGGACAGTACCATAAACAACAACTCTAATGAACCAAAGACATTCAACAAATCAATCTAAGAACAAATAAAGTATGCAAACATGACATAAATCTTAGGATAAATAAATATTATAGCATCAAACACCATGTTTACATTGGACGGTACAGAGGTGTGTGGGAGGATGAACTACTGCATAATAGGAGGAGTTGGTGATGGAGATAGCGGTGAAGATGACGGAGATGAGCAGTGAGGGGCGCGGGCGTGGCGACGGCGGCGCGGCGCGCGGGGACTCCCCCGCCGCCGGCATCATGGGGGAGCGCCGCCCCTTGGCCCCCATCCTTCATGGCTTCATAGGAGCCCTCCCCAATGAAGATGGGATCCATGGGGGAGGCGAAAACGTGGCTCTGGTGGCTGCAAATTCGTGGGTGGAGGTGTCTCCCACGAGTTAGGTTTCCCCCCTTATATAGCTTCTCGGATTTCCGTCTCCCTATCTTGGGCCCGCACTAGATCGGGCCTAACTCGGCCGTCCGGACTCGGAATCAGGCGAATTTTATGTCCAGAACGTTTGCCGTGAAATTCCCTACAACTTTGTAGTTGAAGGGTTTTCCGTTTGATGCCGTCTTCGACCCATAACGTGACCATCTTCGAAAAGCGTTCTGTCACAGATTTCAGGAAAGTCCCAATTTGACTCCAACAGGTTTCCACTTGTATTCTTGGTAATTCCTACACATCAAAGTGTAAAACAAGAACATTGTGCACTTTTGCAACTATTAGTAGGTTAGTCCAAATAAATCATAAAAGTGCCACAAAGTGTAGATAAAACATATAGCAATTGGTGTAAAATAAGCATGGAGCATTAAAAATTATAGATACGTTTGCAACGTATCATCTACCTTGGACTATGGGTCCATAGCAGTAGCTAGATGGTTGTCTTCTCTACCATGTGCTTCATATTTAGATCTCGTGAGCTGCCTTACATGATCGAGATCACCGTTATGTAATTCTACATGTTATGTTTGTTGGGATCCGATGAATATTGGTGTTATGTTGAGTTGATGTGCTGAACCATATATCTTATGTTATCTCTATGTTGTTTATGATCTTGCATGCTCTCCGTTGTTAGTAGCTATCTTAGCCAAGTAGATACTAGTGACTCCAAGAGGGGTATTTATGCTCGATAGTTGGGCTCATGCCTCTATTTAATCTGGGGGAGTGACAGAAACCTCTAAGGTTGTAGATGTGATGTTGCCACTAAGGAGAAAACAACATTCTTGTGTCCAAGGACATTCGTTTTGTTTACATTACACACTTTGCTTAATGCAGTTATCTGTTGTTCGCAACTTAATACTCAAGGGGTCCTCGGATGATTCCCTACGAGTGGATTATTAGTCATAGATGCAGTTGGATGGCGGTCTATGTATTTTGTTGTAATGCCCAGAGTAAATCTCATAGTGATCCTCGCGACATATGCACGTTATCTTTATTCTATCAATTGCGCAACTATAATTTGTTTACCCAGCATGTTGTTATTTATTTTATGGGGAGACACCACTAGTGAACTGTGGACCTCGGTCCAATTTCCTTACATTGTTACACCGTTTTACTATTACTCGCACTATTTACTTTCTCGCATACTACTATTGCTTTCCACTCGATACGCTCATACCTTTGTTTACAGCAAACCGGTGAGATTGACAACCTCATCGTAAGTTGGGAGCAAAGTATTTGGTTATGTTGTGTGCAGGTTCCGCATTGCTACTAGTTGAAGGTGCACTAACAAGTGTCATAACGGCACCCTTGTTGGAAGTCACTAAGCTAGCAAGCATCACCTTCTGAAGTTTGGCTTTCTCCTACTGGACTGACAAACCTTCATTTCTTACTGAGGGAAAACTGATGCTGTGCTCATCATACCTTCCTCTTGGGGTTCCCAACTGGTCGGCGATCTATATATTAACACCGTCCGCATCAGGCGGTATGACCGGGCATACATTCTTCCACAAAAGTAACTCAGCCCGTATGACCGGTCATACCGGGCTGCAGGCCGGTATGACTAGCCAAACATAGTAATTTCAGCCGGTATGACCGGCTCACGGCCGGTCATACCGGGCATACACTGCAGCGTCTAGATGAATTTCAACTAGGCCGAGATTCTAGCCGGTATGACCGGGCTGACGGCCGGTATGACTGGCCGTACACTTAATTGTCAAAATGGCTATTTCTTCTTATATAAGGCAAGGGCACATCTCGTGGAAAAATCACTTGGCCATTCTTTGAGATCCAGATCTGATTTTCATATGAGCTCCCACTCTCTTGCAATTCCCCACTACTAATCCTTTGATTTCTTGAGAGTGATTCATCCATTTTGAGAGAGGATCCACCCAAACAAAAGATCTAGGGATTTCTATTTTCGTGCCCTCGGGTCCTTAGTTGTACTCAGTTTTCCCCAGCTCCTTAGTTTTTCCTCAGTTTTGTCCAAGCCCTTGGCTGAAACCGTCACCAGTGCTGGAACGGCCGGTTGCCCGACGGTTGAACACCTTTGACCGTTAACTGCTGACTAGTGGGGCCACGTAGAGCCCGCAAAGACATCAGAGCATCCATCTTTGTTTGACCGTAAGCATCGCCGTATCCCTGACCAAAACGCGGACGAGTGGGGCTTCGGTATATCGAATGACAAGTGGGGCCATGACGCTGATACAAGGTGCAATACACGGGTAGGATTAGATTTTTAAACGGAGCTCTACAGCGATGGCACGGAGGAGGTGGCCTGCGGGGTGCCGAGATGAGATCGACGTCCACAAAGAACTGCATGAGGCGAGACCAGACGCATTAGATAGATATGAACTACACGCGTTTAACCATGCAAAGAAAGAAGAAATGGTCGAGGACATCGACGACGACCTCAACACTTTGACTGACGGTGTCGGACACGAACGCGAGCAATGTAGAGAAAACTAGTGTCTCTCCTTTCTGGCGTGTATAGATAGGTGCTAGGGGAGTGTGGTGGCGAAGGGAAAGACCTCGCGGTGGTCTGTGGCGTCCAGCATAGCGGGGCGGCGTGGCCGTGCCCACAGCGGCGTGCATGTTCGGCATTGGCATCAGCATGTACGTTCGTCATTGGCCTCGGCGGTATCTCTGGTGTGTCAGTGATCGAATGAGGGGACGGGATTGAGGGTGCATCCCACGGTGACCTAGCAGTGGCGGCGAGCATGCATAGCCGTTCTGACCATGCCGATATCGGCATCGGCATCGTTTGGAGGCTGTGGTGCTCGAATCATAGTGGAAATTGCGATTCCCTATTATTTTTACATGCATAATATATAGAAAATAGCTAGATCTATAAATCGATGCATATGAAGCTACATATATATTCTTGGTCATAATCCCCTTAGATGCATGGCTTCACGTCGTCGTCGCTTTCATCGTCAGTATCTTCGTCGTCCGTGTAGTAGTACTTCCTGCACGTTGTTCCGTCGAACACCTTCACTGTGAGCACATCAGTCGCCTTCATATTTGAAGTGTAGGACATGTAGCCGAAAGTCCACACTGTGCGCATGGTGAAATTCTCCCAGCCCTTGTCGATGTACATCCGGCTTGTCCGTCAAATAGGACCTCCACGGTCAGAGACGAGGACCGCAGTCAACTGCTCGCAGATAAACAACCTTGCGGGCTCCTGGACAGTCAAGATAGTCCGCAAACTTTTGTGGGAGTGGCCTGCAAAGAGATCGAGCGCGATCGTTTGAAATTAAGGTTTTTTGAACATAGCACATAATTAAATCACATCATCATATAGTTGAGAACAGCGACGTATCCTTCTTGCCAAAGGGTCTTCATAGATGGTGATGAAGAACTCCTCTATGATCAATGGCAGTGTTGACGTGGTGGTGGCAATGATGATGATCCACCACCCATGCCGCCCCTTCCTCCCTTCCCTTCCCCTTCCGGTCGGCGTCCGAGACGTGGAAGCCATGGCAATGGATCAAGTGTATGTGAACGAAGAAGAGAGAGGCAGAAACGAATAAGAGAGAGGCAGAACCTATTGACATGAGGGATGGCCGTTGTGGGGGTTTATAAGGGAGAGATGACCGTTGTGGGGTTTACACCATAAATTAAGGTAGAGATGACCGTTGTGGGGTTTTACACAATAAATTAAGGAGGAGATGACCGTTGTGGGGGTGGTTTATATCTCAACAAAAAAGTAATGCCTAAAAGTCATGGAAATTCGTGATAGTTTATCATTTTACCGTGAAAAGTAATGCGTAAAAGAAATGGAAATTCGTGATAGTTCATCATTTTACCGTGAAAAGTAATGCGTAAAAGAAATGGAAATTCGTGATAGTTTATCATTTACCGTGAAAAGTAATGCGTAAAAGAAATGGAAATTCGTGATAGTTCATCATTTTACCGTGAAAAGTAATGCGTAAAAGAAATGGAAATTCGTGATATGTTATCATTTCAACGTGAAAAGTAATGCCTACAAGAAATGGAAATTCGTGATAGTTCATCATTTTACCGTGAAAAGTAATGCCTACAAGAAGTGGAAATTCGTGATAGTTTATCATGTTGATCCGGTGGCCAACTCGTTATTTAGCATACATAGAGGGGTAGTAGTTTTGCCACCGACAGATAGAGAGAGGGTGGCACGATCCTGCCCGTTAGATCATAGGATCGACGGTAGGTGGGCACGATCCGTGTGACAACAGCTCGACCAATCAGGCCAAGTTTGGCTTCTGTGAGAAGGGAGAGGGTAAAACTGAGTAGTATCAAGGATACAAGGGCAAGTAAATAGTAAACATGCTAAGGAATTCAAATAAGAGATTTAGAAAAAGAAAAACACATGTTTTGTACAATGAAACCCAGGTTGGCCTACCTCAAAGTATTAGCAATTCAAATATACATGAGTGTAAAAATTATGGCCTCATTCAGACAAACTATGTTTTGGGTATAGATGTTTGAGAAGGGGTTTGAGTGGAAAGCCATGACCTTCATAGCTACTAGTGATTTCAGAAGTGGCCATTTGTGTGAAAACTTAATTTATATATGATTGTTATGATTTTATTTTGCGCATGAGTTGGAGGCACTATGATTTTTATTTTTTGAATTTTTTTGCGCATGAAATGACTCAATTAGATGGCTTAATCCCATCTGTTGACTCTCTGTTGACCAGCCACTTGAGGGTAAAACCTGAGTATATTGCACTAGCCAGTATTAGTACTCGAGGGGAAAACTGAGTACAGATATTTTTCCAGTGTAAGACTCGAGGGTAGAACTGAGTACACGTAACGGTGCTGACGTGCAGTCCCACGGACACGTGTCGCGGTGAGTAGCGGTTAGCCGCGCGGTGCGCGTGTTTGAGACCAAACGTCAACTGCTGAGACGAACCATCACTTTGCCAGTACAGAGCCCCTCTCTCCCTCCTTCTGCACATAGTCATAACTCATGCACGCAACCACGCCTCTCACGTCCCATCACCTTCTCAAAAAAACCCCAGCCGCCCTACGTGCCCTCCCCTGCCGGCGATGGAGAAGAAGAATGCGCCGGCGGCCATCGCCCCCGAGCCCGTCGCATCCGAGCCCATCGCCGCCGAGCCCATCGCATCCGAGGCCGTCGCCGCCGAGCCCGTCGCCTCCGAGGGCGGTGCATCCAGGCGCGGGGCCTCCGTGAACTGGGCCTCTCTCAGGGCTGACGGACCACTTCACAAGATCGGCGCCTGCTTACTGGCGAACGAGGAGTACGTGGACACCTACTCTGCTTTGAGGCGAGTTTTGTACTAATTGGCGCTCAGATTTACCTGAGCCCGATGTTGCACCTGCACGAATGGGATCATGGTAGAGCACGCCCTTCCACGCGCCGCTGAGTTCTCCTTCCTCCACCTCCGCACATCCCGCTACGTCACCATCGATCTAACGGAAGTTCATGCAAGGTTCAAATTCCTCCATATCTATAGAGTTTAATCCTTTTATTTTCAATCGTAAACATCTTTGTGCTGAATGTTATCTTCATCAATCCCATATATTTTAGATACTACCTTCGTCAGCTTTTGCCATGGCGTCATCGTGCTTGCCCAAAAGAACCAGCCGCACAAGATACGGCTTCTGAACCCACTCACAAAGACATCGAACACTATATTTCAGGCGCAGATGCCATCTGTTATTCTGGAGTCAGTCACTATAATGAAGTCCCCGACTATGCTCTTCGTTTCCACATATTACCCGGCAGAAATTGCTTGGGTCGATGAGAGCACTCCAACTAATGTATAGATGAAGTTTTGGGGAGAAGGAAGATTTTCGATCGAGCACCATTCTATGCGTTGCAGTACCACGTTCAATGGTGAATTCCATGCACTAGCTGTGAACAATTTTGAGTTCGGAACATTAGTGTGCACCAACAATGTCCAGTTGGAGCAGGGCGCGAGCAATGTCAACATGGAGACACTATTTTCATTTCCAGAACTGGAAATGACAAGTTCTACCTTGTGAAGTCGGATGGTGATCTGCTGCTTGTGTTGTTGGGCGGTCATTTGGAGGAAGGTCAAACAGTGGTGTACCGTGTGGACACTGAGAGCCGCTTCTCTCCATGCCGTCAGTAACATTGGTAGTCGTGCCTTCTTCATCCATCATGTCCGGTGTATCTCCGTCGACACAGAGTGCACCCGACACTTCGACCTGGGCTGCATCTACTACGCGGGATTTGGGTTATATCAGAGAGTACTTTGATGATATGAACGCCTGGGATGAGTGGCCACTACGTGTGGATAGATTAGGAAAGTACGGTCTGAAAGATGAACAAAGGCCATACCGTTTGGAGGATATATTGGCTGCACACTGCAGACGGAAGGAGTTCAATGAATATTTCTTTCGGACCAGAAAATGGAGCGACGAATATATATATGATGAATGAAGAACAGATTCATTCATCCTGGGTATCCTAATCTTCATGTTGGGCATACATTGCATCTTGTATTATTTTCAGCTTAGTTTGTCGTGAACATTAACATCGTTATTGGCTGCTTTTGGCTGCTGTATGCAGTTTTTGTATTATACTTAGTTTTTCTAGATTTATTACGCTACTGTGAATTTATCCTACACTAGCTTCTAGATTTCCTACTAGATTTGTTACCATATTGGGCAAAAAACGAGGCCAAAAGGCAACAATTATTGAAGAAAGACAGAAATAGAAGCTTCTCTAGATTTGATACTAATTTGGTGAAAAGAGAGAGAACTGTTACAACAGAGAGAGAGGGGAAAAAGGCGCGCTGAAAAGACACTCTGAAAAGTCAATGCCAATTTGGCCCGAGAGAGACAGAACCGAGCTCTCACATACAACCAAACACGGTCTCGTCCTGTCCCACGCGGTCCCTTTCTACCAGCCCCACGCGACGCGGCCCACACGACGCGGCCCCACACGTCAGCACGGAAACGGTCAACTTAACGGGAATCCTCCCGTCCGAGCTCCTTCTGAGGGTTTCAGACAACGGCTTGGGGAAAACTGAGGAAAAACTAACGAGCTGGGGAAAACTGAGTACAACTAACGACCTGAGGGCACGAAAATAGAAATCCCAAAGATCTATTCCTCCTCTCTCTTTCCACCAATCAAATTCGTGATTTGAGCCTTGTGTCAAGTTCTTGCTTTGATCTTGTTACTCCTAGAGGTTGAGGACTCCTAGGCGGTAGCAGTCGCCGGGAGCAATCGACTTGTGATTGTTTGGAAGTTTGTACGGGATTGGAGGCCTCCCCAAGGTCTCCACATAGTGGATTGAGCTTCTACTTCCTGGAAGAAGCTCACGGAGAAGAAGGTGTGCCTTCGTGGCATCGGGGGTCTAACCCTCACCTCTCCAACGGTGACTAGCTTCCCCTCAAGGAAGTGAACATCGGGATACATCATTGTCTCTGCGTGCTTCGGTTACTTCTATCCATTTATTTACTTTGTGATAGCCTTCGAGCTTGAAGTTTATATATCATCATTTAGGTTGCTTTACCTAGTTTGCATTAGGACAATTTATTTATCCGCACAAGCCTAAAATTGCAAAATAATCAAGGCGACTACTTGTCGACTCCCTCTAGGCGTATGAGGGAAGGTACGTTGATTCAGAAAGTCTTGGAGTGGTGGTCTGCTGCGGTGGTCGCTTTGATCGTGACGCGGTCGTGAAGCCCGGTGCTTCGTGTCCTCACCTTTCAGGGTAGGATTCTTGGCAAGGCGAGTTTTTGCTGCCGAGTCATTGTAGCGGGTGTGTTGTAAGCTGTAGCGCCCCACCTTTTGAAAAAGGCAAGACTCCTGTGTTAAGTGCTATTCCCTGGATCACTGATAGCACCACAGTACAAAATTTAGTAATCATTGCAATAGTATCAAAATTACAACGTAAATCCAGTTACATAAGTCTCCTATCTTACAATACACAGCAAAAGCATAGTGGCAATGAGCCTCCATCTTTATCACGTGCCACAGGCAGACATGTTGGAATGTAGACTCGAGATCCTACTAATTGTTCCTTAACCGAAGAACCTGCACGTTTGAATATGCAGACCCAATGAAAAGGGTCAGTACAATAACGTATTGACAAATGACACATATTTGGTGGCTGTTATGAAAAGACTATACTACATGATATTTAGCTGGTGGATCTTATAGGCTAATTTGCATAACGCCAATTTTATCCTATAAACCTTTGCAAAACTTTCTATCAAAAATTTATTTAATGAGGGTCAAAATAACCCCCATACATTACATACTGGATGGTATGTAGTTCTGGGCGATACATTAACAAAGTTGAAACAACAGCAACCACCACCCCTCGGAGTGTATGATCCTGAGTTCCTGTTTATGGGTTTCTAGTCAAATTTTAATCATTCAGAAATGGTGATGAGATTCTTCCGTACATTCCATGACTAGAGACTCATTATCCATAACCGAGGATGATACGTCTCAACATATCTATAATTTTTGAACCTCCATGCTTGTTTATACACCATTTGCTTTGAGTTTTGTTACACTTCGTGGTGTTTTTATGCATTTTCTGGAACTAACCTATTAACAAGATGCCACAGTGTCAGTTCCCTATTTTCTGCTATTTTTGTGTTTCAGAAAAGTTACACAGGAAATATTCTCGGAATTGGACGAAACAAAAGCCGAACCTCCTATTTTTACCGAAGCTTCACGAAGACCGAAGATGAGACGGAGGGGTGCCAGGAGCCAGGCTCACCACAGGGGGGCGCGGCCCAGCCCCTGGCCGCGCCACCCCATGGTGAAGCCAGGTGGCCTACCCCCTGACGCTACCCTTTTGCCTATAAAGTCCCCTCGACGGGAAAAACCTAAGGGACGGCTCGCTTTTTCCTCGAAACATACTGCAAAGCCGCCGCCGTCGTTGAAGCGAGATCGGGAGGGATCTAGGAGCTCTTCCCGGCACCCTGCCAGAGAGGGGAATCCCTGCCAGAGGCCTTCTCCACCAGCATGGTCGCCTCCAGAGTGATGTATGAGTAGTCTACCTTGGACTGTGGGTCCATAGCAGTAGCTAGATGGTTGTCTCCTCCACCATGTGCTTCATATTTAGATCTTGTGCGCTGCCCTACATGATCAAGATCACCTTTATGTAATCATACATGTTGCGTTTGTTGGGATCCGATGAGTATTGGTACTATGTTAAGTTGATGTGCTGAATCATATATCTTATGTTATCTCTATGTTGTTTATGATCTTGCATGCTTTCCGTTGCTAGTAGATATCTGGCCGAGTAGATGCTAGTGACTCCAAGAGGGAGTATTTATGCTCGATAGTTGGGTTCATGCCTCTATTTAATCTGGGGGAGTGACAAGAAAACCTTAAAAGGTTTTGAGATGGTGTTGTTGCACTAGGGCCGAAAATAACATTCTTGTGTCCAAGGATATTTGCTTTGTTTACTTTACGCACTTTGCTTAATGCAGTGTATCCGTTGTTCGCAACTTAATACTCAGGGGTAATCGGTAGACTCCCCGCGAGTGGATTATTAGTCATAGATGCAGTTGGATTACGGTCTATGTATTTTGTCGTAATACCCAGAGTGGAATCTCATAGCGATCCTCATGACATATGTACGTTATCTTTATTCTATCAATTGCCCAACTATAATTTGTTTACCCAGCATGTTGTTATTTATCTTATGGAGAGACACCACTAGTGAACTGTGGACCTCGGTCCAATTTCCTTTACATTGTTTTACCATTTTACTTTTACACTCGCATTGTTTACATTTACTTGCATGCTATTATCCTTTTTACCCCTCGATACGCTCATCCTTTGTTTACAGCAAACCGGTGAGATTGACAAACCTCATCATAAGTTGGGAGCAAAGTTCTTGGTTGTGTTGTGTGCAGTTTCACATTGCTGCTAGGTGAAGACACACAAACAATATTCCTGGAGCCATTGTCCGGAGTGTCGCGAAGCTAGCAAGCATCACCTTCTGAAGTTTGGCTTTCTCCTACTGGTTCGATAAACCTTGGTTTCACAAAGCTGAGGCAAGACTTGCTATTGTGCTCATCATACCTTCCTCTTGGGGTTCCCAACGGGCTGTACTTACAGGCCATCAAGCAAAGTTTTCTGGTGCCATTGCCGGAGAGGAAGAAGATTTCTGCAAGGGGAGTCTCTCATGCACAATCTTTTACTTTGTTTTTGTTTTGCTTTTTTTTATATTTTCTTGCATCTTTTATCAAAAATACAAAAAAATAGTTCCTTTATAGTTGCTTTTACTTGCTTGCTTATAGTTTTGCTAGAATGGGTACCCCTGAGAACACCAAGTTGTGTGACTTTAATAGCACCAAAAACAATGATTTTATCTGCACTCCTATTGCGCCACCTGCTCCTGAGATAAATTTTTATGAGATCAAACCTGCTTTGTTGAATCTTGTTATGAAAGAGCAATTTCCTGGTGCCAGTTCTGATGATGCTGCAGCTCATCTCAACAATTTTGTTGAGCTATGTGAGATGCAAAAGTATAAGGATGTAGATGGTAATATTATTAAGCTTAAGTTGTTTCCTCTTTTAAGAGGAAGAGCTAAGGATTGGTTGCTATCTTTGCCTAGAAATATTATTGATTCTTGGGATAAGTGTAAGAATGCTTTTATTGGAAAATACTATCCTCCTGCTAAGATTATAGCTTTGCATAGTGATATTATAAAGTTTAGATAGTTTGATAATGAACATGTTGCTCAAGCTTGGGAGAGAATGAAATCTATGATAAAGAATTGTCCCACTCATGGACTGACTACTTGGATGATTGTCCAAACTTTTTATGCAGGACTGAATTTTTCTTCAAGAAATCTATTGGATTCAGCTGCTGGAGGCACTTTTATGTCCCTTACCTTGGGCGCCGCAACAAAGCTTCTTGACAACATGATGGTAAATTATTCTGAGTGGCACACCGAGAGAGCTCCATAAGGTAAGATGGTAAATTCTATTGATAAGGGTATAGATAATAGAGCCCGTTAGTTAACTACCCCTAAGGCCCATTAAGCTAGGCCCAATTGTAATACTAGTCGAAATACGAGTTCATGTCGTATGTCGATATTGTAATCTGTATCGGATCCCTCCCGATCCCTGAGACCTGGCCACCTATATATAGGGGCCAGGAGGGGACGGTAAGGGACAGATTGAAAGCAAGCCAGGTTTACACCTACGTTTACTTTCAATAGACACCTTGTTTGACTGACTTTACCTTCGAGTTCATCCGACGCCCTATCTCCCCGATCCTAAGTCCTTCATCTAGGACATTTGTTGAGTTAACCCTCGTCAATTGGCGCCGACCATGGGGACTCTGGGCGTTGGAGTCATGAATTCGACGGCTTTTTCGCTTTTCGCCAACAGCAGTCCAGAAGTCGACGAAATCCAGATACCCTTCGGAACCGTCGATTTTCAACCTCACTAGTCAAGTTTCACGCAAGTATTCGAGAGCATGGATCAAGATATGGATTTGACGATCGGAAGCCTAAACTTTCGCGTCAAGTCACTAGGTGTCGTCGTGGTGAAAAACATATGCCATGGGATGGCTTAAATGG
>QXEO01001327.1:600000-830130 GCA_007115705.1 Dactylis glomerata
CAAAAACACTCAGGGCAATGCACATATCGCTGGAGTTCCTGAAACCAACAGATTGTTCCTTCCACGGAATCGTGCCAGGAAGTGCCAATTACCCACTGGGTCGGATAGCACTCAATGTTTGCTTCGGCAACCGACAAAACTACAGGAGAGAAGAACTAGACTTCGAAGTCATGGACTGGCCATCTCAATATCATGCGATCCTCGGACGACCCGCGTTTTCTCGATTCATGGCACTACCTCACTATACATATTTAGTACTTAAAATGCCAGGACCAAGAGGAATAATTACAGTCAAAGGAAGTTTTGAAGTCTCAGATCTCTGCGACAGGGAGTTCCACAAGATGGCACAAAACTTTGGCATGATAGCCAACTATGCAGAGAAGGCGAAAAACACGATTGCAGAAGGCATCAAACTACTCGAGGGACGCGCTGCGGAGCCTGAAACGAAGAAACCACGAGTAGGAGCGCCAAGAGAAGACAAAGACGCAGGAGAAAAAGGGAAAGCCGCAACGACATAAGCATCAAAGAGTATAGTAGAAAAATAACGGCTGTAAAAGCCACAAGTTATACCAGGGGCAATGCCCTCTAGATCCAGAACACAGGTCACAGGCCGGATCTCTTGGGTCACCCCATGTATCTTATATTACAAGTATAAATAAAGACAAAAGCATTCCTCATATTCGAGTTTACGAGTCTTTCAAAGAGAAAGTGTGGCAAACGCATGAATCATACAATAACGCCCTGAGAATAAATTTCAGACATATAGTCACGAAATAAATAAACTCTCGCGTTCCACATACAACTCACAACATCGGTTTTCAGAATCATCTACACCTAAAGGGTCCAAGTAGTGAAACTCGCGGAAGAACGCGGAGTCTTCCTGCAACAACCTGGCTATAATTCGACGGGCAGGCTGCAAGGTACTCTCTAAGTGTACTCGAAGGCTTGCCCCACCAGGAGGATAGCTCAGCGACATTGAACTATAGTTGAGTCTTGGCTGCCACTTACGTATCCATCCGAGAGCAAAATTAGCACCTGCCACTAAATTCAGTTCTATCAAACGGTGGATTCGCTGGCTGGATCTAAAAACGTCAAGGAGCAATGGGAAAGTAGCAGGCAGAGGATTGCGAGGAAGCATGACTGAGTGCATAGTTACGAGAGCTCTCCTGCAGCCATCCACCGCCTCGCCAATGTGCTGGGCACGGTCCTGAAGCAACACAACAGCACTTCGGCATCGAGGATCAGACCATAAGTTTTCAACACCTACGGACATTTTTTCTAGAGTCGCACTACGCTCGGTAACCCGACGATCTTCAGCAGCGAAATCCAAGCAAGTGCCTACAAGGGCAAAGGATGTCACAAAAATAGTAGTGGAGCAAGAAGTAAATAAGATAAGTCCAGGGGGAAACTTACAGCGCAACATTTCACAGGCGGATTCAACAATACCAAGAATAAAAGAGTTGCATTCTTCCTGATGCAGAATCTTTGCCGTCAAGCTGGACACTTCATCGCCAAGAATCGATACCTGCTTCGTCAGGGCAGAAGTTTTGCTAGCTTTATCAAACGCCATCTGAGCTTGGCGTTTGGCTGAAGTCAAGCGAACCTCAAGGTCAGGAATCCTCGAAGAATATTTTGCGCATTGATTGCATCGACTAGGAGTCGACGAAATCTGAGGATCGAATCCACGGGCAGAGGAAGGAGCAGAACCATGAGTCAAAGGATCATGAACATGCATCGTCTACAAAAGAAAAGAAAGGAGAAACAATTTCAGAAAGGCAGCATAAAACTTCATATGAAGAGGATATATTTACATACGAGCACAACCCTATGGCTAAGGTTCTCGGGTTGCACTTAATTGAAGTCTTTACATTCAAAAAGGAGAAAACTAAAAAAGCTACAAAGAAGCTGAGTCTACGCCACCTCAGCATTGTGCTCCGTGGAAGAAGGGGGTGCGGCCAGTTCCTCGCTAGAAGTCGACGGTGGCACTGGATCTTTCGCCGCTGGAGGTGGTGCAGCAGGCACAGTAGATGCCGCCGAAGGAGAAATCGTTGTCAACAACGCAGGTGCCAACTTCTTCGCCTTCTCGAAAAACACCTTCATCTCATCACGGGTGTGGCCATGGGGGGAGCTAACCCTCCCCCAGTCGAAGTCTGTACCGTGCGCAAGAGAAAGTGCAATAGCACCCTCGGCGCCGCGCTTAATGGACAGCCCTTTCAGCTGGAGAGTGGGGTCTTCAGTGGTATCGAAGGACTTGGCAAGTTTAGTCAGATTGTCCTTCGGGATTGCCGCCCTTTTCTTCGGCCACAACCCGGCAAATAGCCGTGATAGAACGCGGCCAACCAACTCAAAAGTTTCCTGGATAGATATCCAGTTTTCCTCGAGTAGGTTAACCGCATTCATCAGAGGATCATCGTCTGTTTGCAAAGCCGACGGAGATACCCCGGTAAATTCTGCATAAATAAAAAAGAACAGAAGAGATAAGTGACAACAGGTATACCAGTGCAACAGAAGTCGAAAATAGAAAGACAAGTCGAAGAACTTACTTTCAGCGGCAGTAGACATGGTGTGAAGACGCTCTGCCACGGCCTGTTCCCGCTGAGCATGTTCCTTGTTGGCATCAGCTAAAGCCTTTTCAGCTTTCTTCGCCTTGGCAAGCGCAGATTTCTGTGACTTCTCAGCAATTGCCTTAGCAGCGGTCGCAACGTCATAAGCTTTCTGCGAAGCTTTGAGTTCCGCCTCCAACGAAGCAATTCGAGCATTGGCGGTTGCTAAAGCAGCTGCATAAGAAGTCGACAGGGAGTCAGATAGATAACAAAGGATAAAGTGCAGAAGATAAGTAGTGATTGGATGTCAAAGTTATACCTTCGGAAGCTTTCGCAACCTTTAGGTACCCTGCACACTCCGTGCCCAGGGCGATAAATCTCTTGACTAAAGCCTGAGAAAAGAAGTGTGTAAGAGTAGAAGTGCATGAAAAGAAAGCAAGTAAAGAAGAAGTGCTCACATCATCAGAAGAAACCGCAGATACGTGGGCTTCCAGAGAAACATCGGCTTCCTTAGCCTTCTTTGAGCGCTTAGGGTATCGGGCTTGAGGAACCTTCTTCACACCGGACCTGGTAGCCCTCGGTGCAACATCTGGTTCGACAGGCTCATCAATGGCCATAGGAGAAGGTGGTGGAGCAGCTGTTGCATATGTTGGTGGTTCTTCATCATCACTGCATGAAGAATATAAGTTATGAAAAACAAGCCAAGAACAATGCAGTTGAAGAACTCGACTACAATACTTACGATGCTAGCATGTCAAAGTACTCCATATCTTCTGCAAGAACGGGAGTTTTACCAGCCGCTGCAGAACTCGATGATGCGATGTCGTCGACACGCTTCCTTTTCTTGTCGACACCAACATCTTCAGCAAGTGCAGGAGGAGGCGATGTCGACGAGCTAGTTTCCTCTTCTGATTCCTCGACATAATCTCCGTCCTGACTTTCGTCAGCCTCGGGGGCTTCAGATGCAGGGGAGGCTAGATCAGCCGGGAGGGGCCCTGCCTCTGGCAGAGGAGGACGAGAAACAAGGAATTGGTGACCCTACATATAAATATGTCAGCAGAAAGCAAAGGCAAAAACAAAATAACGCAAGTCGAAACCAAGCAAAATTTGACAAACAGTGGACGCGGAGATACATACCTCAGGAAGAGGGCGCACGGAGTCGAAGAAATCAGCAGTCAAAACGGCATCTGCATGTTCCTTGGTGAGCTTGGTGAGACTCCGGACTCGCTTGTCGACATCTTCTTTTGATATCAGATCTTCAGATATGCGAGTAGGATCCTCCAAGCCGGAGTAATTCCAAAGTTTGGTGAGGCGGTGTTGTAGAGGTTGAACTCGACGTTGAATAAAAAACGCCATGAGTTGCATACCCGACAGAGCACCCCCTTGACCTCCTTTTAAAGCCTTGATGCGGGAAAGAAGAGGAAGAATTTCTTCTACTTCTGCATCTGAGGGGAGTGTGTCCCACGATGCCAATTTCTTTACCTCCTAGGAAGCATCAAAAGGAGGCAGGCCGAATTCGTCTTCAGGCGAGGATTTGCGGTCCTTGATATAGAACCACTTCGTCCTCCATCCTTGGACAGACGCGGCCATGGAAAATTCAAAATATTGTGCTTCAGGACGCACAGAAACGACGGCTCCGCCCAGTTCGGGTTTCCTTGCCAGAGAAACATTGGGGCGGAGTCGAAAGATTGATCTCCAGAGAAGGAAGTGGGGCTCAATGCCCAAGAATGACTCGCAGAGCGTCACGAAGCAAGCAATGTCAAGAAGGGAATTTGGTGTGAGCTGATGGAGCTGCACACCGTAGACAAATAGCAGCCCACGGAGAAACTCGTGGGCAGGAAGGGACAAACCGCGGAGGAGGAAAGCAAGGAACATTACCCGGTAACTGCTCGGGGGCTTCGGGATCCGCTCAGTACTGGGAAATTGGATGGAATCCTGGGCGGTGATGAGGCCATCCGCCGTGGCCTTCTCCACCTCCTTCTTGGTGATGGTGGAGCGCACCCAGTTGGTGGCAGAAGTTTTGGCCATGGTGCTCTTAGTGGCCAGATGTTTCACGCGCATCCAGCACAAAGAGCGCTTGGGGGCTCCGCAAGAGAGGAAGAGACAGAGGAGATTAGCAATGGAGGCGGCGGATGGAACGAGCTGGTAAACAGTACGATTCCCCACTATGTCATTTATATATCTTCTGGGAGAAGGATCGTGGGCTGAGACGTGGCGCAAAGATCGGAAACGGCAGCCCACCAACGGTCAAAAATCGTGCAGCCAACTAAACGGTCAAAAAATTGTGAAAGTAACAGTGTTACCCATAAAAAGGTTCGCACTGATGAAGAGCTACGTCTTCATTGACGTCATAAAATATATGTATAAAGGAAACAGGATGGCGCCGACAAATGCAGAATTGATAAGAAGGATCATATGTGAAGGATTTTTTATAGCCTTGGGGGTTGTTACCTGCGAAAAATATCGAATGGAACTCTTCACTAAAGCGGTGGATTCATATTCAACATCAAGGTGTTCTTAAAAAAAAGTATCTCGAGTTGAAGAACCTCGAAGTTAAAGTATCTCGAATTGAAGAACCTCGAAGTTGAAGTATCTCGAATTGAAGAACCTCGAAGTTGAAGTGTTTCGAGTTGAAGTATGAAGAGCTACATTATCTCTTGAGCCTATACTCGAAAAACTCTTTTTTCGACTATAGCCTCGGGGGCTACTCCCATCGGGAGCGCTGAGCGCGCACCCAACGATATTTATTGGTAAAGCATTAGAGATTGGAGAAGTGTAGGAGTGTTACTCCCATCGGGAGCGAGTTTTATGGTTGTAGAAACCCGAATATTTTCAGTCAAAATTTGACTGCGACATAAGATTCTCGAGTTGCGTTATCGCAACGGAACTCGAATGCCGTGACTTGTCATGAAGGTAAGACCCCGGGATCCGTCCTGTGTGGCCTGGTATACGCACATGGATGCGCTCTGCTGGTATGTATCCATGTCTACGACACGAAGAAAATCCTGGTGGACGCACTGGGTACCCTGAGAACCACTGGGATTCATTCTTTGTAAGTCCTGAATGCGGCAAAAGAGTGGGTTTGACCGGTATCCCGAATTCAAATCCAAGGGGATTGAATTTGAAGTAGGTGACAAGTATCTGTTCCGGCAGTTAACTGACCTCTTGATCTGTCAGAGTTGTCAGGCTTGTTCATCAAAACCCCTTGCGAGCAAATTACCATGAAACATAAGTCGAAAGACCAAGTCGAAGATTTGAAGATATGAAGAAGACGAAGAATTGATCAAGTCGAAGATTTAAAGATTAGAGATTCAACCTGAATCTGCAATTCTGGTAGAATCTCAGGGGCTACTGACAAGGGTATAGCTAATAGAGCCCGTTAGTTGTGTACCCCTGAGGCCCGTTAAGCTAGGCCCAATTGTAATGATAGTCGAATACGAGTTCTTACCGTATGTCGATATTGTAATCTGTATCGTACCCTACCCGATCCTCGAGACCTGGCCATCTTTATATAGGGGCCAGGAAGGGACAGTGTGGGGCAGATTGAAAGCAAGCCAGGTTGAACACCCAAGTTTACTTTCGATACACACCTATTTCGACTAACTTTACCTTCGAGTTCATCCGACGCCCTATCTCCCCGATCCTAAGTCCTTTATCTAGGACATTTGTCGAGTTAACCCCTCGTCACTCAGTACAAAGTGAGGGCTAGCAAAACACTGGGAGCGACCAACTAAGAGAACAATAACGGCCATAATCATGCAGAGCGACAAAGCGACATTAAAAGAAGCATAAGGTGGCATCAAAAGTCAAAAACTAAATGATCATAGAGGCAATGGCGACTTTGTATGAGTCTAACATGTGTGAGCATGCGCCAAGTCAACCCAAATAAAGCATCAAAGGAGAAAACCAAAATAATGCTTCCAAATAATTAAAACAATGCATGATTTTTTTTCAAAGACTCATTAAGCAATCTTAGTCATTTGATACAAGTCATGCTACAGCAAAACCACTAAGCATACTATCAAAAATACATCAAGCACGACATGCAAAAGCCTAGGCCGCAGTCTACACAAGCTCCTTCTTGTACCACTTTTTTGCATAAAGCTTTTTCTCTTTTCCAACACCATTCGAAATTTTTATTTTGATGAAAACCAATAAAGACCAGAGGCAAAAATACACCTTGATGAAAAGATATAACAAGATCTGAACACAAATCAAGGCGAAAATCGA
The DNA here is from genome assembly GCA_007115705.1 of Dactylis glomerata. Lineage (NCBI taxonomy): Eukaryota > Viridiplantae > Streptophyta > Magnoliopsida > Poales > Poaceae > Dactylis > Dactylis glomerata. The sequence continues at coordinate 606,774 of QXEO01001327.1, forward strand.
AAGCTAAACGCAGTTCTAGAAAAAGAGAACACTCGTTGAAATTATAAGAATGAAAAATGAAGTGTTCTTGGCAAATGAAAAGCAAGGCAACTTCTCCAAAATAAATTTGTTGGGGTCCAACCATTTATTGCAGCAAACAAAACTAAACTAAACTGAAAACTAAAAACAACTGACGCTCCAAGAAAAATGCATAATGCATGAAGCAATAAAAATATAGTGTCTTGAAAGGTGACCTGATTTTTGCCGATGAAGAAGGGGTGCCTCGGGGGCATCCCCAAGCTTTGACGCTTGTACTTCTTGGATATTTCTTGGGGTGACATGGGCATACCCAAGCTTGAGCTTTTGTCCATTCTTCAACTCATCTCATCATTCTCCATACAAAACTAAACATAAATCTATTAGCAACATTAGTGTAAGCATAACATTGAATCAACCCTTTTTGCTTCAGGTTTCAACTCAAAACCACCACATATAAAGCATATACTACTGTAGCAACTTCCCCAAAAGTTCCGTGATCAAAAGAACTAAAAAAGAAAGCGATAAAGTGGCAAACACAAATATTGGCAGAAATCTGTCAAAACAGAACGGCTGACAAAGGTCGAACTTTTAGAGGGTTTTCTGTTGCTCAAAACAAAAAGTGTTCAACTAATGAAAGTTTGCATATAACCTGGGGCATACTCACAAGAAATCGCAGGTCGAAAATATATACAGAGAATTTTCACGAATTTTTACGGTGCAGCACCGAAAACTGTTTCAGGACAGCAACATCCACAAATCTTACCTCACTCAAACTAGAGGCTTCTCTTGGCACAAAAACGAAATAAAAAGGATAAGGAGAGGTCATTACAGTAGTAATAACTTCCAAGACTCAAATAAAAGAAAAAGACCTGAATATAAAAACATTGGGTTATCTCCCAAGAGTGCTTTTCTTTAACGCCTTTGAGCTAGGCGCAGAAAATGCAAATCAAGTAATATCAAGTGATGAAGTGCTAGCGTCAGCGGGTGCCTTACATCTTCCTTTCTTACCTTTGCTCTTGACTCCAGGAAAGACGTGGCTATTGCAAGGTGGAGAGATAAATCTTATATTGCCTTTTACCAAATCTATAACGGCGCCCAGGAGCTTCAGTAGGGATCTTCCAAGTGTGATTTGTCCTTTTCCTACACATTCAATAACAAGATAATCAGTAGATATCATTCTTCCTAGGACTTTTGTAAAAACTCCTTCAGCTATTCCAAAGGGAAATATAGTGGTATTATTAGTAAGGGAAATTTCTTCTCCCCCCTCAGAAAGCTTCCAAAGACTCAAAGATTCATAAACATCCTTTGGCATGAGACAAAATTCAGACATAATATCACAACGAGCATGAAAAGTTTCAGCATTAATGGTGATTTTTACCGTAGGGTACCAACTCGAAGGTTCAGCATTTGCTGGCACATAATCAAAATGCTGGGGCAAAGTATTGTAGCAAGTATTCAAACCCGCAGTGCGAGCCTCAAGAGTATTAAGTCTATTAAAAATGCACACAAGAGAGGAATCAAAATAGGTTGGCATGCTATAAATTGTAATCAAATTTTTTATAATATTGAAAGCTTGATCTCCATCACAATAAAGGAAATCTGCTTCTGCAGTAGCATCCAAAGCATATCTATAACGAAGAGCAAGCCCAAAGTAAAAGTAACTAAGAAGCAAACTCAATGTCATTTTTGGTTCATTTTTTCCATGCCAATCATAAATTCTAGACCAAGCTTCTTTAAAACTTTCCTCCTCCTTTTGTTTGAAAGTGAAAATCATATCCTCGGGCGACAAAGTAGTAGCAACTGAACTAGACATAATAAACAACTACAAAGGATTCTAATTTTTTTTGGGTTTTTGATAAAACGATGCAAGTAAAAATAAAGTAAAAGCAAAACTTAAAACAAAGTAAAGGATGTGCATGCGAAACTCCCCTTGCAGGAGTCTTCGTTTTCCCCGGCAACGGCGCCAGAAAATTGTTGCTTGTTGCGGGCAGGATAACCACCCAGTTGGGAACCCCAAGAGGAAGGTATGATGAGTACAGCAGCAAATTTTCCCTCAGTAAGAAACCAAGGTTTAATCGTATCCAGGAAAAAGCCAAACTCCAGAAGGTGATGCTAACTAGCCTACTAACACTCCAACAAGGGCGCCATTTACGACACTTGTCGACTCGTCTTCAATTAGTAGCAACGCGGAACCTGCACACAACACAACCAAATACTTTGCTCCCAACTTACGATGAGGTTGTCAATCTCACTGGTTTGCTTGAAACAAAGGAATGAGCGTATCGAGTGGAAAATAGTAATAGTATGCGAGTAAAGTAAACAATGCGAATAAAGTAAACAGATGATAGCAATATAAAGGAAATAGGACCGGGGTCCACAGTTCACTAGTGGTGTCTCTCCATAAGATAAAATAATACATGCTGGGTAAACAAATTACAGTTGGGCAATTGATAGAATAAAGACAACGTGCATGTCGAGAGGATCACTATGAGATTTACTCTGGGCATTACAACGAGATACATAGACCGCCATCCAACTGCATCTATGACTAATAATCCACTTGTGGCGAATCAATCCGAGAACTCCACAAGTATTAAGTTGCGAACAACAGATAATTGCATTAAGCAAAGTGTGTAATGTAAACAAAGCATATGCCCTCGAGCATATGAATGTTGTTTTCCCCCTAGTAGCAACAGCACAGCTACAACCTTAGAGGTTTCTGTCACTCCCCCAGATTAAATAGAGGCATGAACCCACTATCGAGCATAAATACCCCCTCTTGGAGTCACTAGCAACTACTCGGCCAAGATAGATACTAACAACGGAGAGCATGCAAGATCATAAACAACATAGAGATAACATAAGATAATATTCAGCACATCAACTCAATCATAACACCAATATTCATCGGATCCCAACAAACACAACATGTAGAATTACATAACAGTGATCTCGATCATGTAAGGCAGCTCACGAGATCTAAACATGAAGCACATGGTGGAGAAGACAACCAACTAGCTACTGCTATGGACCCATAGTCCAAGATAGACTACTCACTCATCGCGCCGGAGGCAAGCATGGCGATGAAGAAGACCTCCGGTGGCGATTCCCCTCTCCGGCAGGGTGCCGGGAAGAGCTTCTAGACCCTCCAAATCTTGGGTCGATGGCGGCGGCGGATCGTGATGTATTCTAGAAAAGTGATCGGGTATTTAGGTTTTTCCCGCCGGGGGGTCTTTATAGGTGAAGGGGCAGCGTCAGAGGTGGACTAGGGGGCCCACACCACTAGGGGGCGTGGGCCAGCCCTAGGCCGCGCCGCCCTATGGTGTGGCCGCCCTCTGGCTCGGCTCCGTCTCCTCTTTGGTGTTCTGGAAGCTCCGTGAAATATCTGGACTTCTGGCTTTTGTTTCGTCCAATTCCGAGAATATTTCCTGTGTAACATTCTGAAACACAAAAACAGCATAAAACAGGGAACTGGCACTGTGGCATCTCGTTAAAAGGTTAGTTCCAGAAAATGCATAAAAATGCCACGAAGTGTAACAAAACACTAAACAAATGGTGTAAAAACAAGTATGGAGCATCAAAATTTATGGATACGTTGGAGACGTATCATAGGTCTGTAGGTAGGGGCTACGGTAGCCATTAACTTACGCAAATGCTTCTGGTGAGGTCCTCCGGCTTCAGTGTGGAGGGAGTGGTGCCTCCGCTGGCCGGCTTCAGGAGACACATGTTAACCCCGGCTTGAGGGGACTGGAATGCAAGCTAGGTCCTGTGCCAACTCGGGCGATGTCGGAGCCGGCATGTCTCCCTTTCCCAATCCTTCGCATAACCCTTGCCGCGGCTAAAGTAAATCTCCAGGTTTTCTGGCTTTTGCCATTTCTTTGCGGATGCTAGATTTCGATTTCGACGCTCTTTTGCTGGCCATATCGTAGCACCAACTGACCGGACAGCCGGCGAGGGACTGGAGCCGGCCCACTTCTAAGGGCCAATTCCCTTTCCCCCTAGCCCCCGAGTTTTGGGATAGCTGGAAATGACAGCTGGCTCGAAACTAGCTTGTCCGCATACCGTGCCAACGCCGAGCGAGGCAGCTCTAGCTTCGAACCTCATTGATGTGGCTACTCAGCCTAAACATCGAGAAACTGTGATCATCGACCGTTCGCTGGCTTGCCTTAGCCCAGTTCCCTCAACTTTTTCCTTAATCTCCCCACCCTTCGGCCCTTCTACCCCAAACCGGCAGCCTAGTGCCGGTTGGTCTCCCTTGGGCCGGCAGCTGAATGTCGGCCTAGGGTGGGAGCATGCCGCGGAGTGAGAGGTAGTACTTCGGATTATCGGGCACCCGGCTCGAGCTAGCCGACGCATGGTTAACGAGCACTGTCTTCAACGCTTAGTTGAGCGATTTTCTTTCGTTTACGGTTTTTCCATGCGGCTTTCCTTTGTATGTGGCCTGCCGGCTCCCATCCGTCCGGCTGCGCGGAGCCGGAAGATGGAGGTTGGGCTCGAGACCTACTTCATATGTAGTACTCGTCTGGCTGACGAGGAATCGATCGTTTTTAGGGCTGCCAGCTGACGAGGAATCGATCGTTTTTAGGGCTGCCGGCTGTGGCTCGGTGCCCGGAGCCGGCTGCCGGTCAAGTGAATAACGCAGGAAGCAAAACATACACGAAGTGTTTTCCTCGGAGCCGGCCGTAACTAGCCGCTCCGTTATCCCTTATTCATTGACAAGTTTTTCGGGGTATAAGCTTTTGCCTTAGCAGAAAAAAGGTCTTAGGAGACTGACATTCCAGGGACGCTCCGTCTCCTTGTCAGAGTTATCTGCCTTATTCTTCCTGGGCTCTTGTGCGTCGATGAGGTAATATGCCCCATTGCCTAGTACCCAGCTAACAATGAACGGTCCCTCCCAGGGAGAGGACAGCTTGTGCATGCCTTTGGTGTTTTGGACCAGCCGGAGTACGAGATCTCCTTCGTGAAACGCGAGTGGATGGATTTTCCGGCTGTGATATCGTCATAGCTACTGCTGATAGAGCGCTGATCTGGCCAAGGCCTGCTCTCGTGCCTCCTCGAGGAGGTCGATGCCATCTTCACGAGCTTCTTTTGCTTGCTTCTCTGTGTACTGGACGACTCTGGGCGTGTCAAATTTGATATCAGTGGGCAGCACCGCTTCGGCTCCATAGACCAGGAAGAACGGTGTGAAGCCGATAGAACGATTTGGGGTAGTGCGCAGGCTCCAGAGCACTAAGGGCAGCTCTTCGACCCAGCAGCCAGCTGAACGCTCGAGAGGCTCGACCAGCCTTGGTCTGATGCCGGCCAGGACCAGCCCATTTGCTTTCTCCACTTGCCCATTTGTCTGAGGATGCGCCACTGATGCTAAGTCTAGCCAGATGCCCTTTTGGCCACAGTACTCTGCGAAGACTCCCTTTGCAAAGTTTATCCCGTTGTCAGTGATGATGCTGTGGGGAACTCCATATCTCGTGATGATCTCATTGAAGAACTTGATGGTGGACGAGCCGTCAAGTTTTTTGATTGGCTTTGCTTCGATCCACTTGGTGAACTTGTCCACTGCGACCAACAGATGTGTCAAGCCCCTGGGTGCTATTTTGAATGGCCCCACCATGTCCAGGCCCCAGACAGCAAATGGCCAAGTGAGCAGGATGGTCTTGAGGGCTGCCGCTGGAGTGTGCCGATGCTTGGAGAAACGCTGGCAGCCATTGCAGTGCTTCACCAGCTGCTCTGCATCCTTCTGAGCCGTTGGCCAATAGAAACCATGGCGGAAGGCCTTAGCCACCAAAGCTCTAGAAGATGCGTGATGCCCGCACTCCCCTTGATGTATCTCTCTCAGCAGCTCTATCCCTTCTTTCGGCTCGATGCACTTCTGGAAGATTCCTGACACGCTGCGCTTGTACAGCTCGCTGTTGATGATGGTGTACGCTAGCGCGCGACGTTGGAGTCGCCTAGCTTCTGCTTCGTCCTGAGGCAGATCCCCAGTGACGAGGTAGTTGGAGAATGGCTCTGCCCAGGATGGTACCTCCCGTATGTGGAAAACACTGGCGACCAGGGGATCAGCAGCCCCCAGATCCGTCGTTGTGCCGGCTTCGCCTGGTTGGATGGCTGTAGGGGCCGGTCCGGAGATGGCAGCCCCCGAGTCCTTCGTCGAGCCGACCGCACTAGGATGGCCGGCTGCTTCCTTCAGCCCCAAGGTGGCAGCCCCCGAGTCCGGTGGCGGCGCCTGAGCCGGAGCCGGGTCTCTAGGCACGAAGATGGAGGTAGACTCTGGCGAAGGCTTGATGGATGGCTTGCGGATGATATCCAATGACACCCTAGCCGGGATGTCTTGCTTGGTGGAGCCGATGTTGGACAGCCGGTCCGCTTCGTCATTGTTTGCCCTGGGGACGTGATGGAACTCGTAGCCCTCGAAGAATCCGCAGAGCTGCTGTACATAGAAGCGGTAGGAGGCCATGTTGGCGTCCTTGGTGTCCCATTCCCCGGAGACCTGGTGCACCACCAGGTCAGACTCTCCGTAACAGAGGATCCTCCGGATGCCAATCTCCTTAGCCAGCTTGAGCCCATGCACTAGGGCCTCGTACGCCGCGACGTTGTTCGACGCACGGAAGTGCATCTGCAGCACGTACTGCAGCTTGTCTTCCTTAGGAGAGGTGAGGACGACGCCGGCTCCCAAGCCCCCGAGCATCTTGGAGCCATCGAAGTTCATGCGCTAGTAAGGTGGAGTCTGGAGCCGGCGGCAGGTACTGGTGCTCTCCCCAATCGGCGAAGAAGTCTGCTATAATCTGGGACTTGATCGTTGTTCTGGGCCTGTATTGAATGGTATGAGCTACAAGCTCAATCGCCCACTTGGCCACCCTGCTGGTTGCATTCTTGCACCCTATGATCTTTGAAAGTGGAGTGGTGCTCACCACCGTGATAGGGTGCTCCTTGAAGTAGTGCTTCAGCTTCTTGACTGCCATGTACATGCCGTACGCGACCTTCTGGTAGTGCGGGTAGTTTTGCTTGGAGAGAGTGAGCACCTCACTCAAGTAGTACACCAGGCGCTGAACCGGCAGCTCCTTGCCTTCCTCAGTGCGCTCCACCATGATCACAACGCTGATGACCCGTGGAGTAGCTGCAATGTAGAGCAGCATTGGCTCTCGCAGAGCCGACACTGCCAAGATTGGCGTGGTAGACAAGGCTCGCTTGAGGTCGTTGAAGGCATCATCAGCGCGCTGGGACCAGACAAAATGGTCTGTCTTCTTCATCAGCTGGTATAGCAGCATGGCTTTCTCCCCGAGCCGGCTGACGAACCGGCTAAGCGATGCCAAGCACCCAGCAAACTTCTGCACATCTCTGAGCTGGGTGGGTGGCTCTAGGGCCTCGATGGCTTTTATCTTCGAGGGGTTAGCCTCGATCCCTCGCTGGGAAACGATATAACCTAGGAGTTGTCCAGCCGGCACGCCAAAGGTGCACTTCTCAGGATTGAGCTTCATGCGATAACGCCGCAGGTTGGCAAAGGTCTCCTTGAGATCATCCAGGAGTGTGCCGCTCTGCTTAGTCTTTACCACCACATCGTCCACATAAGCATGTACATTCCGACCAATCTGCCCCTGCAAACACCGCTGCATGGTTCGCTGGTAAGTGGCTCTAGCGTTCTTCAAGCCGAATGGCATGGTGACATAGCAATAGGCTCCATATGGGGTGATGAATGATGTCTTGATCTGATCCGGCTGGTAGAGCGGGATCTGGTGATAGCCTGAATAGGCATCCAGGAAGGACAGCAGGTCGCAACCAGCTGTGGAGTCGATCACCTGATCAATGCGTGGCAACGCGAAGGGATCCTTGGGGCAGGCCTTGTTGAGGCTGGTGTAGTCGATGCACATGTGCCAAGTGTTGTTCTTCTTCAGGACCAAGACTGGGTTCGCTAGCCAATCAGGGTAGAATACCTCCATGATGAAACCAGCGGTGAGGAGCCGGGCGATCTCCTCACTGATGGCTTTCCTTTTCTCTTCTGCAAAACGCCGCAGCGGTTGCTTGACCGGCTTGGCATCCGGCCGGACATTGAGTGAGTGCTCAGCCAGCTCCCTCGGCACACCTGGCATGTCTTTCGGAGACCATGCGAAGATGTCCTGATTCTCACGGAGGAAGCTGGTGAGCTCGCTTTCCTATTTAGCAGAAAGGCCGGTGCCAATGATGACATACTTGGAGGGATCACTCTCATCCAGCAGGATCTTCTTGGTGTCATTGGCCGGCTTGAACTGCTCCACCGGTGACTGGCGAGCCGGCACATCTTGCTGGGTTAGCTCCACGCGATGGAGGAGTTGTCGCTTCTCCTCGGCGATGACCAGCGCTTCCACCAGTTGCGAGCTCTCCTTGGCACACGCCAGGGACTTCTTGATGCTTCCCGAAATGGTGATCACGCCCCTGGGCCCTGGGAGCTTCATCTTCAGATATGCATAGCGTGGCACCGCCATGAACTTGGCTAGAGTTGGGCGGCCAAGCAACGCATGGTAAGGACTGCTGATGTCCACCACCTCGAACCAGATGGGCTCGCAGTGGCAATTTCCCTTCTCCCCGAAGAGAACCTCCAGCTGCACCTTGCCCAAAGGGGTGCACGAATGCCCAGACAAGATGCCATAGAAGGTGAGCCGGCTAGGTTTCAGCTGAGAAAGCGGGATGCCCAACTTCTCCAGTGAGCTTCGGTAGAGTAGGTTGATGCTGCTGCCACCGTCAATGAGCATGCGGGAGAACCGACATGTATGCGTATCAGAGCATATGACGGGGTCCAAGACCAGGGCATATTCTATAGGGCTGGGCATCAGTCGCGGATGGTCTTCGCGTCCCCAGGTGATTGCCGCCTCGGACCAGTGCATGAACTGGGGCTCCGCAGGCATGACAGCGTTCACCTCTGCCTCGTGCCAATGGTCGTTCCTTTTGTCTTTCCCTGGGGTAGTAAAGATGTGATATTGTTCAACATCCACCGGAAAGTCCTCCTCGCCTTGATCCGGATCATCGGCAGCCAGCTCATGCTGTTGGTCCTCCTGACCTCCAGCCGGCTGCGCTTGCAAGTCTCTAGGGAGCTGCCGAGCGCGCTGCTCCAGCTCTCTCATGAAACAGCACTGACGCGTGGAGTGGGTCGCTTTCCTGCCAGGGGTGTTGTGGAACTTGCATGGCTGGTCAAGTGCAGCATCGTGGGTGTACTTGCCCTCCTTGCGCCCCTGATCGCCGCCCACAGCCCCCGGGCCTCCTTTGTCGGTAGCCGCTCGCTTTGAGCTAGCAGGTCCTTTGGGGAGCGTCTTCATATGGTCAAGCCACAGATGGATGTGCAGGGCCGGCTGGTGAACTTGAGGCTCCAGCCCTGGCGTCGGCGCTGGGACTGGGCACGGCCTGCCAGCTCCGCCAGCCTGCGGGGCACGGCAACCTCGGGTGTTGTTGCTCGGGGTGCGACCTCCCTGTCCGCGCCCTCCAAAGCCCGGGCTTGTCGATGGCGACCACTGGACCTGGCTAGGGCCCGCGGCAACGAGTCCATGGCCGCGCTGCTGGCTGCGGACAAGCTCGTCCGGCGCGTCTCCATGCGCGTCCTAGAGCTCGCGGAGCGTGGTGCTCATGCGGTGTCAGGTAGTCTCCTCCTCGGCCGCCCTGCTGAGGAGAACAAGGCATGTCCGCTCCAGGGCCTCCGCAACCTGGGCGGAGTTGATGACGCGGTCGAGCGGTGCGCGCAGGTCCACGACGGCGATGTCCGAGGTGTCCTGCTCTGGGAGTGGAGCGTTCTACTCTTGTAGAGGAAGGCGTTCGAGCAGCGGGCGCGTGGAGCGCGGTGGGTCGCCACCCTCCTTGTCTCCCAGGGCCATCACTTTGACCATGGCACCAAAATCACAGCTTTCACCGCAACTCGAGCCTCCGTCGCTGAGAGGGTCGAGGACGTTAGTTACCTCCTCCAAGAAAGGCTTGGCGACGTAGAAGTGGTGGCTGCCGATGTCGAGGAAGGAGCCGCTATCACCGAAGCCATCCCCGAAGCAGGCCAAGTTGTCGTTGATGCAGTCGAGGGTGCCAAACCTCCAGACGAGGCCGGAGGTGACCCTCTCGCCAGGGATCGATGGGGATCCCGGCTGGAACTTGACTCCGGTCGTCGCCGCGCGTTGCCCCACGATGGGCGCCAATTGTCATGGGAATTTAGAGACAGTAGCCATGGGGTTGGCTTCACGGAGGGGCTCGATGGTGGTGACGATGGGTCCGGCTCGGGATTGTGCCTACGGAGACACCTCGGTTACCCAGGTTCAGGGCCCTCCACGCTGGAGGTAAAACCCCTACTTCCTGCCTGCTTTCTATTATCTTCTAGTGGTTACAACGCTCCTCAAGCTGTTCGTCTAGAGGAGGAAGAAGAAGATGGATCGGATCCCCTAGGCTAAGGGTCCAGACCCCCTTATATAGGCAGGGGTCTGGTTAAAGGTTAGGTGGCCGGCTGCCCGGCTATCGGCTCCCCGCGGCTGCGTCTTCGGCGTGATCTTCTGGCCCTCCTCTGTTCCTTTCTGACAGCTGCACTTTATAAAGCGCCTTTTCCCCCTTTGGACTGGCATCTGGGAAGCATATGCCCTCCCTTTTGCCTCGGATCCTTTCGTGGGGAAGGCTCTTGCTCGCTGGTTGGTGGAGTCCGGTCGTGGCGGGCATCACTCCTGTGATATCCTGGCCCAGGGCTTAATAGGATTGATAGGATACTCATATCAACAAGGTATACCTTCTTTTCTGGAAGCTCATCTGAAAAGAACTCCAGGTTAAGCGTGCTTGGCCTGGAGCGATTTGAGGATGGGTGACCAACCGAGAAGTTGTTCCCGGGTGCGCATGAGTGAGGACAAAGTGCGCAGAAAAGACTAGTGTTGGTCTGTGGGGCTAGTCTAGAGATCCTAGAGAACTGCCAGGCGTAACAGGCCCATGCCACGGGGTGGCTGGGGTGTTACATTTGGTATCAGAGCCGACCCTTGCGGTAACACGGGCGTGTGCGGGTCAGGTGTGCGGACATGTGGCCCGTCGTGGCACATGGGTCGGCACTGGACGCACAGACGTGTCCAATAGGGGAAGTTCCTGGACTGGGGTTGACCGACGAGGACGTCGGTCTTCTAAGGGGGTGAGTGTGTGATATCCTGGCCCAGGGCTTAATAGGATTGATAGGATACTCATATCAACAAGGTATACCTTCTTTTCTGGAAGCTCATCTGAAAAGAACTCCAGGTTAACCGTGCTTGGCCTGGAGCGATTTGAGGATGGGTGACCAACCGGGAAGTTGTTCCCGGGTGCGCATGAGTGAGGACAAAGTGCGCAGAAAAGACTAGTGTTGGTCTGTGGGGCTAGTCTAGAGATCCTAGAGAGCTGCCAGGCGTAACAGGCCCATGCCACGGGGTGGCTGGGGTGTTACAACTCCTGTCATTTGCCTCTGTCGATCTTGTCGGGGCCAGGCCACTTTCGGCGATACAGCCGTTGGAGGAATCTTGTCTTCATCGCCCGGCTCTGGCTCTCCTCGGTGGAGTCGTCAGCCAGCTGCTGGCGCAGCCGGCCCTTTAGCCAGAGCCGGTCTTCCTTACTTGATCCCGTGGAGACTCCTGGGACGCCAGCCGGCAGACAGCGCTGCCCTTGGCATACCCCTGAAGTTATCCCCACGACAACCGCGGTGTCAGTGACGTGGGGCGCCGCGGCAGTGTAAGCGGCCGGTGTCACCAATATATTCAGCGCCGCGGCACTCGAGTTGCTGCCGATTATACTGGGTATCGGGGGCGGACCAACTCGACCTGCCGCATCCCAATTCCCAAACGCTTCAAATAGGCGAGGCATCATGGCGGTCATCTTTTCTATGAAAAGCGTGTCGACCTTATCGGCCACACGTTTATCAACAATCTCCGGAATCTGTGCCACTCTCTCCCTGAGTTCGTGAAGCTCGCGGGCTTCATCCTCACTGAGTTCATTCTTTCCCTTCTATTGCCTGCCATACTTGTCCGACCATTTCACGAACAATGCTTCGCCGAGCACACGGCCAGCTGACGTCGGCGGTTTTGTTTTTTCACGTCCCTTCATCACATTCATCGCCCTATTCAAAGCGGTGTTCCACCTAGACCCAATCGTCGTCGAACCCTGGGATGAGGAGGTCTGAGATGCGGAAATCTTTTCTTCAGCTGCCAGAATCTCCTCGAACCGTATCACCTTCTCATCCGTGGTGAGTTGCTTGCTTATCGGGTCGTAATGGTACTTGGACCTAATTTCTCTCCTGGCCTGCGGATCTGCGATTCGGTGCCAAGGGTTCGCGATGCCCTTCGCCTCCATCTCCGCATCCTCCTTCGCCCATATCTTGTCCTTCCCTCGGTAACTGCCGCCGCCGAGATTGTGGACACCTAAGTTCTTGGACTGTAATTCCTTCCCCCCAGAGACTCTTTCTGTTGCTCTCTACATCATTGGGGTCGCACTTGAGCCTCATCTGTTCGTAGTCATTCTCTGTGAGCATCGGGTTGCTCTTCTTGGCCTCCTCAAATGTTTTACCCACGATGATCAATTTCTTCACACGAACTTTCCAGCTGGCCAGGGCGGTCTTCATCTTCGAGATAGCGGCATTGTTCACTGGATTCCCACTGACCTCCAAGTTGACAAACTCGTCAGCGAACTTGTATCGGGCATGCAACTTCTGCAAGAGGAGTGTGCGGTAATGCGCATTGTCCTCACTCCTTAGGTTCACGGTGTGGAGCGAGACAGTGCTTCGGACGATGCACCCGAGTTGGTTTCTGTAACCGGCCACAAACTGCTCGGGTTCGAGAGGATGCCCACTTGCCGACACACGCGTGATTCCGTGGTGGTCGACCACCAGCTGGTTCGGGCGCCGATCCTTCCGATCCTTCCCATATTTCCGTGGCCTCTTCGTCCGTTGGGTACCATCTACGCCGCCAGATGTGGTGGTAGTGGTGTCGTCGGCGCCCTCCATATCCTCTCCTTCTACGTACATATCATCTTGATATATGTCCTCCATCTCCTCTTCTTCTACCTTCCTCTCCTCTTCATCTACCTCCATCTCCTCTTCTTCTTGCCCCATCGCCTGTTGTTCTTCCAACTCTTGGGAAAGTTCCCTGAATTGCTTGCCAGATCCACCGGCATCATCGTTGTCGGCCATTTTCGTACTAAATAAAGAAAATGCGTCGATTTAGTAGAGGTACAAAAATTCACGGAAAATTTCGGCATGACCTATGTTGTTTTTCTGACATAGGGAGTGCCCATTTTTGCTGAAACGGAAGTAAATCGACATTTCAGTGGTAAATGGGCACTCATTTGAATCTCCTGCACAAAAATTCATAGCAGATTCATAGAATAGTATCCCAGATTCAATATACATGTCCCAGCAAGCAGCAGTAATAAAGAAAACTCCCAGATTTCATAGAATAGTATCCCAGATTCAATATACATGTCCCAGAAATGTCCCAGTAAGCTCTTATACATCTCTGTACATCAGTTCATTACAAAATGTAGCTATCAGAAGCACATCTTTCGAACAGTAAGCTAACAGTAGCAGTATGACACTAAGCTAACAGTAATATGTGCTTTTGAACACTAAGCTAACAGTAGCATAAGCTAACAACTAGCAGTAGCTAACAGTAGCAGGTCCATCAACAGCTAGCAGTAGCTAGCAGTAGCAGTATAATAGTAGCAGTAGAAAGTGAAAGTTTCAGGTACCAGGTAGGAATCAAGAAATCCAGCAAAATCAAGAAATTTTCAAGTACCAGGAACAATAGTCCATCAACAGCTAGCAGTAGCTAGCAGTAGCAGTATAATAGTAGCAATAGAAAGTGAAAGTTTCAGGTACCAGGAACAATAGTTAAACAAGAATAGTCCACCAACTTGCTCCTATGCATGACATGGCACAAAAGAAGAACTATTTGGAGGGAAATTGGCTAACTGTTCCTATGCAAAAAATTATTTCCAAATAAGAGAGGATTTCAATAGTATGCTAGCAGTAGCAGTAGCTAACAGTAGCAGGTCCATCAACAGTGATTGCAGAAATCTAAAATGTTCAGTTAACACAAACTATGTCACACCATCTTATACAAATTAGAGCCAACTTTTGGCAGTCAAATCAAACATTGTGTAGTTTCACAACACCACAGAAAAACATCAACATAAATTAGAGATAGCAGCCTACTTGACAGCAGAGGGGAAGTGCAGAGCACTAAATAAAAATACGCTAGTCAGAAACATCAAGCTAGTAATCAAGCATAGAAAGTAAAATCTAAGTAACCACTGGTATCTGAATATTACCATTTTGATACTAGCAAGTCAATTCATGACATAGCAAATCACAAAACGAATGGTTAAAGACACGAATAGCTTGCTAAAATGCCATAAGGTTCTAGGATAGTGCAGACTCAAAAAGACACAGCAAACTAACAACTTTTAGAAAAGCATAAGCGAGAACAACTCACGCAACAGACTGAATCCAAGTAAAACAGAAACTGCTCTATATAGCTTGACAACTTCTGCTTGTGGACAAAGGGCTAGCAGCTAAAATATATATTCACTTTTGGGTGTTGTATTTGTAGCACTGATAACTGTAGCACTACTATAGACCACTATAATTTGCATCGACTAGAGAGGAGTGACTAGCAAAGCACCAGCTCCAAACACCATGGCTTGTGACAGTGAAAGTTGGGCTGCTGTCCAAGTAGACTCAAGTTTTAAGTTATAATTAACTGCAAAAACAACACACAAGTTTTAAGTTATAATTAACTGCAATCCAGCATAGGATATGAAATATGAAGTGTCTAACACCACCGTAAGTCTTTTACACAATTGACCTTTATGTGTAACTGTATAGTTTGTGCAGTATATCTGTACATCCACTAGGCATGTAGACCTTTACAGTGTATGTACATGATCATTGCTCAGATGCATGAATACCTTATTGTACAGCTGTAACACTAAATAAAAAATGGTTTAAACAAGCGAGGCGTAGGTTTCAGTTAGGTGTGCCTATTTCTGTGCTCAGGGATGATCTGGCTATATCTTCGATGTCTTCTGTTACTGTAATACTGAAGGCCAAGATTCCTTAGTTCTAGTTATGATTAATGTAAATTTTGTTATGAGCTGCTTGGACAATATGATTAAGAACTGTGTATAAAATTGCACAAACCAATGCATTTTATGGTGCTGACATGGTTCATGCATGATATACAAATAGGACATCAATTTTGATCATTTCGCACACAGCTAATTATACAGGAAAACCTTGTGTTTTACCAGCTGCTTTTGATAAGCAGTTTCTTGTTTTGCGCTTGAGGGTTAGCTGGTTAGATTGTACATTCTATTGCTATTCTGATTACTGATATGGAGTTGTTGACATCTGTAATGGAAATTTGACACCAGGTCCGCGCTTGATGGGGAATGCGGTTTCCTCGCTGCTAATCTTTACGCAAAGAGTGTGTTCGGGGAAGATGCTTTGGTGAATATTAGCATTGAGAAACAAGTTGATGGCAAGCTTAGTGGTTACATAAGAATAAGGAGCAAGACGATGGGAAAAATTTGCTGAATATTAGCTGGATATTCGTTGACAATATCTCCCCCCTGAGGTGATTTCCCCCAGAGGCGAGGTCGCCCGATACTAACCCGAAAAACATCAATTGGATGAGGAAGAGAGGGGGAGAGAGAGCTACCATGCCGCCTCCGAATCAGCCGGAGCCACAAACCCTAGGCAAGCACCAGCGCCAGCGCCAGGACCAGCCTCCCCCTCTCCCTCCTCGAACACCCATCCGCGGCAGCCGGCGAGCCTCCGCCTCCTCTCTCCTTCCGCCGCCGGAGACGCCGACCAGCTCAAGCCCCTCTCGCCTCCACCGCAGGGACCTTCTCCTCCCACAAAGCTTTCTCTTCTTTTCTGTTTCTTCCCCCTTTCTCTTTTTGTGGCGGCAATTGGTGGTCGATCTGGGATGATGCGGTCATGGCTGGCCATGAAGTAAAGTACGCGTAGCGCACGGAAACAAGATGCGCTACGGGTAATATTACGTGTAGCGCAGGGGGTGGGATGCGCTACGCCTAATCGACTAGTTAGGTTAAAAGCTACCGAAGCGGTATAGGACACAACCGTCTCTCTACCCTAGTGGCTTCGGCTAGCCAGTTTGTTGTAAACCTGGCATTCCAGGTTTAAGTCCTGGATGCCACATTTTTTTGTTTTGTTTTTTTAATTAACTTTTTAGCATTTTGTTACATTCTGATATATTATAATATATATTTTAAAGTAAATAAGCACAAATAATATTTTTGTATCAAGCTAAAATAATGTATTTTTGCATGTCTCAAAAATACAATAGTGATCGATACATGATACAAAGTTTCACAATTTTTTTGCATTTCTTTGTCAACGTCGAATAATTAAGCCCCGGAACCCGATACTCCTTCTCTAAAAATATAAGTTCCATTTCTAGTTTGGTCCGAAAATGTAAAAGTGATACATAATAATGTGCCCACACACACGGTCAAGCTAGCTACCGTTTCACAATCTTTTTTTCCTTCTTTGTCAAGGTCGAATAATTAAGCCCCGGAACCCCGAGACTTCTTCTCTTGAACGGTAGACCTCTAGGTAGGGTGGTCCGACTTCTTCTTGTGGTGTATGTTTCATCGGTGTCGCTTTCATCTTCCATCTTCGAGTCACCGTACATATCAAAGTCTTGCTCATTGGCGACCCCATCCATTTCTATGATGTTCCTTTTGCCTCTCCTTACGACAACCCGGGTAGGCTTTGTCGGGTTGGTAATGAAGAAGCATTGGTCCACTTGGCTTGCCAATACCCATGGCTTATTTTTCGCGGTGATGTTTGCACCGGCATTCTTGCATTTGGCTTCGGGTATAACCATGGTGGTGAAATACCGGTCTTCTTTTACTACATTCTTGGCCCATCTGACACGAAACATCGGCACCTTCTCCCCAGCGTAGCTTAGCTCCCAGATCTCCTCGATCCTTCCATAGTATCTCTGCTTGACGTCACTGGTGTAGGCTTCCATCGTTACCCCTGAGTTCTGGTAATCGCAATTACTGTCCTTTTTCTCGGTGTAAAATGTGTAGCCGTTGATATCGTATGCCTGATAGGTCATCAGGCAGTGTTCAACGCCCTGTGACAAGGCAAATATGAGTTTTTCTTCCTCGGAAGATTGCATTGGTGGGGGATTAGCTAGAAGCTTGTCCTTGAACCAAGTCGTGAAATTGGAGTTGTGCTCTTTGATTATTGCTCCTTCAGTCCTCAGCTCATCCCTATCACTGTACTTCTTCGCAATAGAGCTTTTGTGCTCTTCCACCCAAGGGTCGATCAGTTGCATGTGTTGAAGTGCGACTAGGTTTGCTCTGTCGAAGTTGGCACGCCACCCAGTGAAGTCGACTTGCATTTCGCGACCACCCTCGCGGTGACCCCATCCATCGATTCTCTCAAGGTGCTTGTTGACGGGCAGACCAACAGGGTTCTCAATGTTAAGATAATTCGTGCAGAAAGAGATGCACTCTTCTGTCAGGAAGCCCTTGGCTATGCTTCCATCAGGACGTGATCTATTGCAAACGTATCCTTTGATGACACCATTCATCCTTTCAAACGGCATCATGCTGTGCAGGAACGTCGGCTCGAGTTGGACGATATCCTCCACGATATGGACCAGCAGATGTACCATAATGTTGAAGAATGCGGGCGGGAAGTACATCTCGAGCTCGCATAGAATCACCACGATCTCTTCCTGTAGCCTCTTGAGTTTCTTCACGCCAATTGACTTCCGAGAGATGGCGTCAAAAAGTGGCAGAGGCCAAACAACGTTTGATGGACGTGCTCGTCCATTATTCCTCGGATTGCAACCGGAAGTATCTGCGTCATCAGCACGTGATAGTCATGAGACTTCATCCCGCTGAACTTCTGCTTGGCCTTGTCTAGGTATCTACTTATCTTGCCTGAGTAACCGTAAGGAACTTTGACTCCTAGTAGGCAGTTGAAAAACTGCTCGATCTCCTGAGGACTTAGAGTGAAGCATGAAGCGGGGCAATGATAATCATTCCTCTTGGCCTTTTTGCCCTTGCGACGACCTTCCGTCTCCTCCTCATCAACATCATCATCATGAGGACGTCCTAAGTGAAGGTCATTCCTAATTTGCATAAATTCCAAGTTGTGCCTTGCTTTCGGCCCGTCTTTGGTCCTATCCGGCATGTTGAGAAGGGTGCCAAGCAGACTCTCGCACACGTTTTTTGTGATATGCATGACATCAAGGCTATGGGGCGTGCGGAGGATCTTCCAGTATGGCAAATCCCAGAAAACAGACCTCGTTTTCCAGACCTTCAGCAGTGGCTTGGGCGCCTTTCGCTTCTTTCCCGGCGCTAGGCACTCTGGCCAATTTGTCAACAACTCATCAATTTCATCGCTGCTCCTCAGAGATGGCTCTCCTCGGAGCTCAACTTTCCCATTGAATAGATCTTTGCGTCTTCTCCACGGGTCATCCTTGCGAAGCCACCTTCGATGCCCAATGAACACGGTTTTCGAAGAACAAGGATCTTTTTGTAGCTGGTGATACGTTGTGTCATCCATGCACCTAATGCATGCACAGTATCCATGGACCACCTGCCCCCAGACATATCCGCAACCGAGATAGTCATGCACCATCGTGACCAACGCGACTCTCATAGGGAAATAATCTTGTGCGACAGCGTCCCACGTATTCGGTGGTGCATCCCATAACGGTGCTAGTTCCTCTTTCAATAGACCGAGATACAGTTGGATGTCATTACCCGGTTGTTTCGGACCTTGAATTAGCATAGTCATTTGTATGTACCTCCTCTTCATGCACAGCCAGGGGGGGTAGGTTGTACATCCATACAAAAACGGGCCACGTGCTATGGGTGTTGCTCTGGCTGCCAAACAGATTGAGTCCATCGGTGCTCACACCCAGCCTGATGTTCCTTGGATCGTTCCCAAATTCTGGGTACTCGATGTCCAATGGCTTCCACTGGCTAGCATCTGAAGGGTGTCTCAGTATCTTGTCCGCCTCATCATCATCAGCATCATCCTCTGGCTTCTTCCTTTCCGCGTGCCAGCGCATAAGCTTTGCTTCCTTAGTGTCTGCGAAATACCACTGTAGACGATGAGTGATCGGAAAGTACCATACCACTTTTTTAGGAGCTTTCTTCCCACTCTTGTATCGAGATGCGCCGCACACCGAACATGTGTTTCTCTCCGCATCTTCGCCCCGATAAATCATGCAATCATTAATGCAAGCATGATATCTCACATGCGGTAAATCTAGAGGGCACATGATTTTCTTGGCCTCCTCGATACTAGTTGGACACTTGTTCCCTTCGGGTAGACGCTCCGGGTAAGTGTGGGCAGAGCTCCCCATCCGGGCCTACATATACCCATAGCGCATTTTATATATGGTGCGCTGTGGGTATGTGACATATATACCCGCAGCGCATGTACACAGATGCGCTACGGGTAAATACCCACAGCGCACCACATATACGGTGCGCTACGGGTAGCTGTACTACCTATAGACGTTTTCCTAGTAGTGCACAAACAAGGCCAAGGAGTGGAACAGTTGTCCCGCTACAATCTTCGGTAGTCTTTGTCTACGAAGGGCAGGGCCTCCGGTCCACAAGATTGGTTGGGAAGGCTGACATCCTTCCTTGGCGCGCTGCACCGTCCACGCTAATCCTGGCAGGAAACAACAACCGCTGCATAGCTTTATGCAGGCGCGGCAGGAGCGATCGCTTCCTTGTCGGGGCAGCATGGGCGGCGTGCTTTCCTTCTTGTCTTATCCCTTCATGAACACGTGATTGCGCGGGGGGTTATATACTTGGTCTTCATCCTCACGGGGGATTCCTCGTGCGGGAGTCTTCGTGTCTTTTGTACTTTGTTGTCATTCTCCTTGTGAGGCTACTCCTCACGAGGGTCTTCTTTGCTGGGCTGAAATCTTCTTCCTATTCCTTGTCGCTAAAGATGGGGCCATTGAAGTGGCCCAGGAGCAGATGGACCGGGATACCCCGGAATCCAGTACACCGACAATAGCCCCCGGGAGCCTGGCCCTCTAATGCGCCTTCTGGAGGGGGCAAAGGGTCAGGGCCCCCCCAGAAGCTACTGGGCCCTCCAACAGCATGCGTCAACGCATGCGGTCAGAGGACCATGTGAAAATGTAGAGGCTAATGCTAGGTGCCATGATTTTGATCGGCGAGATGAAGCAGCGTGGAGATCATGCACTGCGCAGATAGCAACGGGCGTCTTGAATCGTCAAATCAAGGGCGTCGCTTTGGAAACCGCACCGCCTCTGCCTCCTTTAAGGCTTGGCAGAGAAGGTTCTTTCTCCTCCTTCAAACACACATTGCCGCCGCCTCTTCCTCTTGACAAACTTGCGCACCAATCTTGCTCCTTTCGCTCCAGACCTCCGCAGAGATCCACCTTCAGCTCACGTTGAGATGTCACCCGGCAGGGCTCCCGATTGGACCGATCCTTTGGGGTAGCAGCACAGATGGTGGCACCTCTTCTTCCATCCCGCGTTAAGGGTGACCGGGAGCTTCAGACCGTCCGCGAGATGGTCGAAAGCGAGAACAGCGAGCGGGGAGCCACTCGCATCTGGCATGGCCGGATGTCGCAGCACACCTTGCCAGCGACGGCATGACCCTTCTTCCTCTTCTCCATAGTCGCTGGTATGGTGCCGCCTTTCTCTCCCTTCCTTCTGGCGATCTTGGAGACGTACGAGATCCAGGCTATTCACCTTCACCCTAGATCTATCGCCCTGCTGGCGGTGTTTGCATGCCTGCGAGGCGTGGATTGGCATCAAGCCTTTGGTGGCGTACTTTCGCCACCTCTTCGCCCTTTGCTCCTCTGGACCGAACCAGAGCTCAGGCTGCGTCTCCTTCATCGCTACTACCGGGACCGAGGACGACATCATCGACCTGAAGTGGATGAAGAAGGTCGAGGACTTCTGGAGCCGCTGGCTCTTCATCAATGTTCTTGAGGACTCTGAGTTCTTCCTCATCATAGGGGAGGCTGATACGTCTCAAACATATCTATAATTTTTGATACTCCATGCTTGTTTTTACACCATTTGCCTTGTGTTTCGTTACACTTCGTGGCGTTTTTATGCGATTTCTGGAACTAACCTAATAACAAGATGCCACAGTGCTAGTTCCCTGTTTTCTGCTGTTTTTGTGTTTCAGAAAAGCTACACAGGAAATATTCTCGGAATTGGACAAAACAAGTTCCAGAAGTCTTATTTTTCCCGGAAGAATACCGAAGACCGAACGAGAGCCGGAGGGGGGCCAGGGGCTGCCCACACAACAGGGGGGCGCGGACCAGCCCTTGGCCATTCCCAACCATTGTGTGACCACCCTGGTAACCTCCTGACGACGCCCCTTCGCCTATAAGAAGCCTCGGGACGGAAAACCCTAGGGGAATCGGCAAATTTCCAGAAAGAGTTCCGCAGCTCTGCCGCCGCTGCCGATGAATTTCGGGGGACAGAAGTCTCTGTTCTAGCACCCTGATGGGACGGGGAAGTGCCCCCGGAGCCATCTCCATCGGTCTCCATCACCGTCTCCATCAACTTCACTGCCATCTCCATTAACCTTGCTGTCTCCTATGATGAGGAGGGAGTAGTTCTCCCCCGGGGCTGAGGGCTCTACCAGTAGCTATGTGGTTCACCTCTCTCTCCCATGATGTGATTTTTATTTGATCGTGAGCTTTGTATCTAGTTGAATTGGTAGATGTTATTATTCAGATATTATGCTACTCCCGTGCTTTATATTTGTAATCTCCAGAGATACCTTGTATCATGGTGTGAAGGTGACTAGTGTGCGCATCATGTGTATCTTTTTGGTTAATGTCTCTATGAATTGTTGGTGTTTGTTGGAACCATCTAGTGCGTTCATGGTGATAGTGTGGGACAATCTAGTTTGGGTACATACGGACTTTGAGGAGTGCTTCGTAGCCCTACGCATGATTAGTGTTCATTTTTCATTGGAGAATTGTTTTGAGTTGCATATTGATGATAGTATCTATTGGTTCAATTATGTTATATTTGTTGAGAGTGTGTCCACTAGTGAAAGTATGATCCCTAGGCCTTGTTTCCAAGCATTGCACACCGTTTCCTTTCAGTTTTGTTACATGTTTGCTCGCAGCGATATTTATTTCAGATTACATTTACTAATTATAATCATCACTACCGCTTGTATTTCAGTATCTCTTCGCCGAACTAGTGCACCTATACATCTGACAAGTGTATTGGGTGTGTTGGGGACACAAGAGACTTTCTGTATCGTAATTGCAGGGTTGCTTGAGAGGGATAGCTTTGACCTCTTCCTCCCTGAGTTCGATAAACTTTGGGTGATCCACTTAAGGGAAACTTGCTGCTGTTCTACAAACCTCTGCACTTGGAGGCCCAACACGGTCTACAAGAACAGACGCGTGCGTAGACATCAGAGGCCCCCGCCAATCGCACAACTTGGGCTACCGAGGCACTCCCGGAAGTGGTGCTGAAGGCACTCCGCCCACGGATCCGTGACCTATGCCACGCAGGCATCATCGGACCAATGGTGGGAGTGGAGTTCATCACCAAGCGCATCGCCCCTCTGCAGAACCACCGCTGCCCTGTTTGGGCGCATCAGGACGGCGACGACATCAGGCACCATGCTAGTGAGCTCAACGCTGACGCTCGCAGTGAGGTGATAAGGGCCTTCTTCTCCACCATGCACATCCCATTGATCCCGTGAGCAGCACGCCCGCTCTACCGTTTGGGCTCCCGGGACTCAAGCCGCACCACCACCGGGCTCCCAGAATTGAACACTTGGGGGCCCTTCCTCGCGGATGGGGTCATACCCGGACCTCCGCCAAGTGCCCTAGCAGCCAACTCGGAGCAGGACTCCTTAGCGAGGGAGGTGCGCCCTTGAGCCTCTAGAGATCTTGATGACTACGACGACTCGGGGGAGGAGGTGACCCACCGAGGAGGCTCCCAGAGCACCGTGGTGCTCTCTGATTCCTCCGACGAGGAGGACGAGGCCACCGCGGGGAATCGGCCGTCCGGAGGAGAGGCCGCAGCATCCTCCTCCAAGGACCTTGAGGAGGAGGAGTTCCAGGCTCGCCTGGAGGCCGAGCGCCGCTCCAAGTCCAACGCTGAGCGGAGCAGCCTGCGGCAAGGCTCGGTGGCGCACCACGGCAAGGAGCTGGTGGGAAAGACCCCGGCACCGCCGCCCCAAGCCTCATCAATCCCCAGCAAGAGGGATAGGTCGAATGCGATGCCTCATAAGCATCACCTGCACTGATTCAAACACTTTACTTACCTTTATTCTAACCTCCATTCTTTCCTTCCTTTCCCCAGGGACGCCGATGAGAAGAAGGAAGAGAAGAAGAAGAAGAAGAAGAAGAAGAGGAAGACCAGCCAGATCACACCGGGCCCTATCCCGGCTGAAACTAGCATTCCGGCGGCACCGTCACGCGCCATCCAAGGAGAAGAAAATCACGCGTCAGAGGATGCGCAACCCACCGAGGGGGCCGGTGCTGCACCGGCTCCTGAGGTGACCAAGCCCCCAGCAGGGACGGAGGGTCAGAGGCCGGGGAAGAGGCCGCAGCTGCATCACTCGCCCTGGTAGGTCCTCCACCGTGCCCGCACCCCAAGTGGGCACAGAGAATACAAACACGGCAGAGGAAACAGTCCCCGAGCCACGTCCCGAGGAGGAGGTGGCCATCCAGGAGCCGGGCCTTTCAAGGGCACCATCGCCTCCCTTGCCGGATGTCGTGGTATTTTAGGGATAGTAGCCATAGGGTGGCTTATCGAGAGGGCTCATCGGAGTATAGCGATGGGTCCAGCTCGAGATTGGGTAGTGACGACACTAGCACGTACCCAGGTTCAGGGCCCTCCTCACCGGAGGTAAAACCCCTACATCATGCCTTGTTCTTTATTACGATCACACGGTGGCTACAATGCTCCTTTAGCTGTGTTGTCTAGAGGAAGAACAAGACTAGGTCCACCCCCTACTCTAAGGGTCTAGGCCCCCTTATATAGGCAGGGGCCTACTTACATAGTTTTGTCCGGCTGCCCGGCTGCTGGCTCGGTAGTGGCCGTGACTTTAGCGCAGGCCCCGCTGTCCCTGCTCCTCCTGCGCGGTGTAGGTTGCTTTTTAAAGTAACCTTCTCCCCCCCAACTGGCATATTTGCGGTATATGCCCGGATCTCCTCGGATCCTCCCAATGGAGGTAGCTTTACTGGGGCGTTAGGTGGCGACGGGGCCGTGGCTGGCGTCACTCTGGTCTTCGGTCCCTGCCGTTTATTATCTGGTACCTGGAGGATTTTATAAAGCGTTTGTTAGGAGTTACGTTATTGCTGCCGGCTCTGGCCGTCAGCGGAGAGAACCCTAGCCAGCTGCTGCCCCAGTCGGTGCTTCATGCCGAGCCAGCCTTGCTGGCCGGTTGTCATTTTGATCCATGGGACGGTATCCGGCAGGTGGTTCTGCCTTTAACCTACCTAGGTTGTCATCCCCACTACACTAGCCCCCAAAACTGGCAAAGTCTCATGGGGTAACATGGGACTTTGGCGGGTTCTTTTCCTCGCTGAAGTTTGCTCGCATTCGTTGAAGTCCTAGGGATTCACATCCGGCTGGTGGACTGTTGAGTTAAAGAACCGTAGAGCTTCGCCTATCGTCTCGGGACATGCCAGCTCCCGGACCAAACCGGCAAGGAACTGTGTCGTAGCTGCCAGCCGGCGTCCGGCTCCTTGGAACCTGAACCCTCGAAGTCTGGGCCTAGGATTACACTTGCCTATGTGCCGCAGTGAAGTGTACCATCGGCTCCAGTCCTGTGACCTTCTGCGGCAACTGCGGCAATTGCCTTCCCGATGCGTCGTGCATCACGTGGTGGGAAAATGGTTGCCAAACCGCACGCCTTGGATGGCGCGACCGACCCCATTATGTTGGCCCATTTTTCCATGCCCACGACCTCTTTAAATGTTCGGATCGCTCGAGGGAGAGGGCTCATTCCTCGGAGCCACTTCCTCTTCTACCTCAAAACCCTATTCTAGCCATGTCCGCCACATGAGCTTTTAGAGCCGAAGGAGCCAGCGGGTCCGGGAGACGTGGATGCGGTTGCCCGCTTGGGAGCGGCACAAAGGTCAAGGAGCAGGTAGTGGTGATGCCACCCATGCCTCGCCGACGTGGCCATCCGCTGGGCATCCTGAACAAGAAGACCCTGGCCGCTATCGCTGCTACTGCCGTTGTAGCCTCGTCCACAGCGGCGGTGCCGACGGCTAGTGTGTCAGCTCCTGTGCTGGTGGTTGTGCCGGTGGCATACATGTCGGTGCTGGGGTTCCGCTGCTTCATTGTCCCCATGCTGGCCAGGAGACGAGGCTGCATGCGCCCCAATCTTGACCTGCTTGACGTCCTTCAGAGGTTACGGGAGGCGACACCCTCTGGCACCCCAGATCGCGAGATGATCACCCGGGCACCCCGCGTGGACACGGCCATCCAGCGTCTGCAGGCGATCTACTTGGGGCCAGGGATGCAGGCGGCGGCAAGGTCTGAGAGCTCCTCAAGCGAGGAAGGAACAAGCTCTAAGGAGTCCGATGATGAGGAAGCGGCAGAGCTTGGCGACGGGGAAGCTGCTTCCCCTGCGTCGAGCGTGGACCTCAATGACTCCGACAACTCAGAGGGGGATGCCCCGTAAGATTGCTTGCTCTTCCTTCCCCTGAAACCCCTGCAATGAATCTACACATGGTTGTGCCCGTTAAAACATTTCCCTTCTGGGCCCTTTAAGTTTGTTACGCATTTTAGGCATATCTTTGCCAAATTTCCTTTGCTTGAATGCTTGCAAGTTTACACATGCTCTGTCTTTTCTTTGTGCATGCTCTACGCTGTTCAAGGGCCAGCCCCCCAAGCGGGATGGTAGCCTAACACTTAGTATGTAGCTCATGGAGTTTTGCAAGGCTAGCGGGCGTCGTGGCTCTGGTGAGCGGCTGTTATGGCTTGCAGAACTATCTCCCCATAGCCCCCCCTGGTGTTCAAGCGCGGAAAAGACATCCCATGAAAACTCTCAAGGTTGCATTTAATAAAAGTCGAAGGGTACGCAAGACCACACGAACTGTGTGCGACCCTCACGCGCTCACGCGCCATCATCCGAGTGTCGGTCGAGAGGAGAGAGCACCATGGACCTCGTGAGGTGACTATAGTGGGTCGTACCCTTAGTCAGAGCTGGATCCGTTCTAGGTTTTGTGGGCCTGCTGTTTTCCGGGCAAAGGCCCCAGCATGGACACCATGCCCAACTCTTTCTCGAAAGGCACACGAGCGAAAGCTCATGTTCGCGTAGGATCACACTTCCCTTGGATCCATAGATCCGACTGGGATGAAGCTCCCAAAAAAACTCACTAATAAGAGCTCAAATCAACAGAGTTAAGAGCATATCGAGTTTAAGTTGTTACACTTCTTCCTCACGAGGAGATAACCTTTACTTCACGACCAGCAGCCTGGGCGCCTGAGCTCCTAGCTGAGGTTGTCCACTTGATGAAGGTGAGATCTCTGAGAGCCTCAGGCTCCTACGGGACCTCAGGCACTGCCCCGAGAGGAGCAAACTTGTCGACGAAGCACTCGTAGAGATCCCTCCATGACGCGATGGAACTGTCGGGGGGATGACCCCCGGTAGGGTCAAGAGACTAGAAAGATACAAGGAATATGGTTGACTTTATGTCAGTTGACCAAGGTGGGGTCTGGCCGGAATATAAGAGTGTCAGCCAGACAGGCATATAAGTGTATCCCGGCCGCTATTCAGATATGCCGGTATAACCAGGATACTTGTTGAGGAGTGCCGGCATATGCATAGATATGCCAGCCTAACTAATTTGATATGATGTGCAGGAGCAGGGAGGCCGGATTACCCGACCTTCATAGGTCGTTGGTCCGGCATACAGGTCCAGGATATGGCCAACGGTCATATCCGGGATATATAAGTCAACCAAGGTGTCATGTCCCTACAATCAAGGAGAGATTCTACCAAGTATGGAGGGAGATCATGTTGACAGGGTGCATAGTGGTGGTTTACCTACCCTCACTGTGCACAAGTACAGCCCTTACCTCACAGAGGTAAGGTCACAGTCCAAGAAGTACAAGGTACAGGGATATGGAGTCCCATCGAGAGCAATTAGGGGCAAAGTCAAGGGTCTCAGCCATCGTCAGCATGTCCTGTTTGGAGTGTAGTTGGTGTCTCCTGGTCTCATGTGACCGTTGTAACCCTGGCCACCACTATATAAGGTGGCACAGGGAGCCCTAGTAAGGGGTTGGTCATTCAGTGTTCCTACACTTAGCAGTTTATCTTCCTCCTCTAGCAGAGAGCTTGGAAGCACCATTGTTGTATACTCCATCGATCCAAGTATATAACTAGTAGAGCAGGAGTAGGGGTGTTATCTCCTTACGAGAGCCCCGAACCTGGGTAGATCTATGTCCCTTTCTGTCATGCTTCTCAGCTCATTCCCTCTCCCGAATCCTCCAGCATCTAGTTCGGCCCCTATTTAAGCCATCACATGGCATATGTTGTTTCACCACGACGACATTTGGCGCCCACCGTGGGGCAGATCGATATGCTGGGCGGAGTGTTCATTCGGACGGGGTCCGTGATAGTAGCTTCGGGAGTGCGCGTGGTCTCTGGCCTTGTCCAGAGGCTAGGCTCGCTCAGCTTCATCAGTGATAACGCCGGATGTCTCGACGGCCGGCCGTTCCCCAGGGATGGCCGGATCGTGTTTTTCGGTTCCCACGAGGTGTACGTGGGGACTGAGAGAGTTTGCAGGGAAGAGGTGCTGGTGGCGGCGGATCCTCCATCACATCGGCTGGCTCACGCTGGGCGTAGCGTTCGCCCAGTAGAGTCGGCCGAGGTGATGATGGCCGGCACATCTGTGCCGTCGGTGGAGGATGCCGGCAAAGTAGCGGCAGCAGCAGCGGCAGATACTCCCCCGGAGCCGCCGAAGGCCAAGATGTCGGCGCGTCCTCCATTGGAGCGTGTTGAGAACCTGGCCGGCACTTCCGGCGTGCCGGCTAGGGGCCAGGTGCTTCTCCCCATCATCGATTGGTTTCTTGAGCCGGTGCGATCCGGCGATGATCCGGAGCAGACAAGGGAGGTCCTGGAAGGATCTCGTCAGGCCCTCGTCGACGAGGCCCTGGCCATGCATCAGGAGCGCGAACGGTTTAACCGGCAACTCCGTGAGTATGAGGCAGCCCATGGTTTTACTCCTGTGGTAACCCGGCCTAGCCGGGTAGAGGAAGTTAGAACTAGAGGTAGAGATCTTAACACTGAGCTAGGTAAAGATGCTAGAGCTAAGAGTCATACTGCAACTAGTACTGTACCTAAGGTAGTCTATAGCTCACCAGTGAAGAACCTTAGAGCAGCAGCAGAGGTAGCTAAGGACTTATCTAATTTGTCCGGCGAAGCACTGCATGAGCAGCAAGCCCGGCTTAACCATCTTTTGTCTGAAGCTACCAAGCAGCAGGAGGCCTTTAAGAAGGCAAACCCAGGTGTCGGGGCATCCCAGTACGTTGCGTCGGTGGGAGGTGCCGGCGCGAGGTCGAGGGGAGAAGCTTCGTCCCCTCATCCCAGCGCCCGACGTGCCAGAAGTGTGACCTCTGGCCGCCGGGACAAGCAGGTCCAGGTGTATGATCCGGCAATCACCGGAAAGCAAGCAATGGTTCAGAAGAGTGCTGGCCAAGCTGACAAGAATGTCGGCAGCAAGAAGGCTGGCCAGAATGTGCCAGCCGGGCAAGGAGCAGGCACGGCCGGTGGTGGCCGGAGTAATAGTGCAGCCCGGCGTCAGCAGCAGGGTGCCGGAGGTGCGGCGCAGCAGCAAGGTGCAGGTCAGCCGAGACATCAGGAAGATGATGGGAATTCTGCCCTTGCCGGGGTGGGATATCAGTAGCAGCAGCAGTATCAGCAAGGCCAGCAGAACGAGCAGTGCCAACCGGAGCAGCAGTAGCAAAAGATGATCGTGGGCCCAATTGCATCCCGGCTTGGACCTCGGTCCTTGGCAGCAAATGATGCGCGCTTCAAGCTGGATAGGATTCACCAGTCAGAGTTGGTGGAGAGGCAAGGAGCTCCGGGTCCTATGTGCTTTGGACCCCGGATTATGGGTGAGCCGGTACCTTACTATTTCCAGCTTGCGCGTGGCGCAAGGACATATAACGGCAGTACAAAGCCGGAAGATTGGTTGGAGGACTACTCCACTGCAGTAAACATCGCCGGAGGAAACCTCAGGTGGGCGGTACGATATGTGCCGCAAATGCTAGAAGGACCAGCCAGGATATGGTTGAATAATGTGCCGGCCGGAAGTATCAACGGCTGGGTTGATTTCGAAGAGCAGTTTGTGTCAAACTTCACCAGTACATACAAGAGGCCTAACCGTCCTCAGCAGCTAGCTAACTGCCGGCAAGGAGTGAATGAGACCGACCGAGACTACCTGACCAGGTGGTGCACGCTGCACAATTCCTGCGAAGGAGTTGTGGAGCAGCAGGCCATCATGTGGTTCGCTCATGGGTGCCGGCATGGCACCATGTTGTGGCAAAAGCTTCAGAGGGAAATGCCGGCCACATTGGCTGAAACAATGAAGATTGCTGATAGTTATGCTCTGGGAGATCCCATGCAGCCCACCCTTGATTCACAAGGTCAGGGACAGACCCAGCGGAACAACAACAACAACACTGGGGGATCGGGGCAATTCTATTGGCCTGATAACCGGAACAAGAGGAGAGATGAAAGGCCGGATTACCGATATGGAATGGCACAAGTAGCAGCTCTGGAGGAAGAGCAAGGGGGCGCCGGCAGTAGCCAGCGGCCGAGATACGAGGGCTATCAGCAACCTCGGCAGCAGCAGTAGCAACAGCCACAGCAGCAAGCGCAGCCCTTCCAGAAAAAGAATGTCTAGATCAACAAGAATGTCGGCGGTGTCGCCGGTCAGAAGAAGCAATGGCCGAAGTATACTGTGGGTTTGGCCATGGACAAGCCTTGTGTGTTTCACACATTCCAGCCGGATAAGCCGGGGAATCATTTGACCAGAAACTGTTCATGGCTGGACGACATATTGGCCGGTCGTGCAGGTCCCTTTGGGCCGGCTAGGTCACCTATCCCGGCAGCTCCATCGCCGTTGACAGGTGCAAATATAGTGGCAGTCCCGCCCAGGCCGGTTAATCCCAGAAATCAGAGCAATGCCGGAAATGCCGGCGTAAATCAAGTAGACCAGAGCTATAATCCGGAATACTGTGCCGGAGGCCCAGGAGCGGGCCGGAATGAATATAAGGAGCATGATCAGAGCTACATGGTCTTTCAGACCGAAAGAACAGACAAGCAGAGCTTGTACCGGCGGTGTTTGGAGGTGAATGCCGTTATGTCGGTAGTTCCGAAGCTGATGTACTGGTCTGACTAGGCCATTGGCTGGGACAGGGCAGATCATCCCAGGATCATGCCAAACCCCGGCGGGTATGCTCTGGTGATGGATCCGACATTTGTCGGGCCGGCAAACAATGTGAGGTTCAGCAAGGTCCTCATTGACAATGGAAGCAACATCAACATCATGTATCGAGATACGATGCAGAAGCTGTGTATCAAGGAGAATATGCTGGAGCCGAGCAAGACCACATTCCACGGCATTGTGCCGAGACTTTCATGTGCGCCGATGGGCAAGATCCGGATAGATGTCATGTTTGGCAACCGGGATAACTGCAGGATGGAGAACCTCATGTTTGAGGTGGTGGATCTGGATAGCCCCTACCATGCTTTGCTGGGTAGGCCGGCACTAGCGAAGTTCATGGCCTCTACGCATGTTGCGTATCTGAAGATGAAAATACCGGGGCCCAAGGGAGTGATCACCATCATTGGTGATTACAAGCGCTCGATGGCATGTGCCACGGCCGGATCTAATCTGGCCGAGACTCTGATCATTGCAGAGGAAAAGAAGAGGCTCAAGCGAGCAGTGGAGATAGCAGAGACTGTCGTGGCCGGCACACCATTGCCGGGCATGACAAACCCAAGTGGCGGCACTTCTTTTCAAGTGGCCAAGGAAGTCAAGAAATTGCCTCTGGATGAGGTTTTCTCGGAGCGCTATGCCCTCATCGGGGCAGGTTTGGATCCCAAATAGGAAAGCGAGCTCATCTGCTTCCTCCATGAGAATCGGGATATCTTTGCATGGTCTACTTCAGACCTGCAAGGTGTGCTGAGGGAGCTGGCTGAGCACGCACTACATGTAAGACCGGATGCTAAGCCGGTGAAGCAGCCGCTCCGGTGGAATGCAGATGATAGAAGGAAAGCAATTTGGGAGGAAGTGGCCAGGCTCCTAGCCTCCGGCTTTATCAAGGAAGTACTGCATCCAGATTGGGTGTCTAATCCGGTTTTGGTGGAGAAGAAGAAGGATGAGCCCGCCATAGTGAAAGTATGGCGGATGTGTGTTGATTACACCAACTTGAACAAGGCATGTCCTAAAGATCCATTCCCGCTCCCTCGGATCGATCAAGTGATTGATTCCACAGCCGGATGTGAACTGTTATCATTCGTAGATGCTTATTCTGGTTTCCACCAGATCCCTTTGTATGAGACGGATCAAATAAAGACGTCCTTTATTACCCCGTACGGGGCTTATTGCTATCTCACTATGCCGTTCGGTTTAAGAAATGCCGGTGCAACTTACCAGAGGTGTATGCAAAAGTGTCGGCATGACCAAATAGATAAAAATGTGCAGGTATATTTCGACGATGTCGTCATAAAGACCAAGGAGAGCAAGACTCTCATAGATGACCTCCGGGAAACCTTTGCAAACCTGAGGAGATTCCGGATGAAGTTGAATCTAGATAAATGCACCTTCGGTGTGCCGGCAGGCAAGCTACTTGGTTTCCTAGTTTCCAGCCGGGGTATTGAGGTGAATCCCGGCAAGATTCGTGCCATAGAGAGAATGAAGCCGCCGACAGATTTGAAGGAAGTACAGAAGTTCACTGGGTGCCTTGCATCCCTGAGCCGTTTCATAAGCCGGCTGGGAGAGAAAGCTTTGCCGTTATATCAGTTGATGAAGAAGTCTGACACATTTGTCTGGACAACGCAAGCAGATGCAGCTTTCAAGGAATTGAAACAGATGTTGTCAACAGCGCCGGTGTTGGCATCTCCGATGCCCGGGGAACCAATGTTGCTCTATATAGCGGCGACCAACAGAGTTGTCAGTGCAGTGGTGGTAGTAGAGCGAGAGGAAGGAGGCAAAACCGTGCAATGGCCGGTATATTATTTGAGTGAAGTCCTTTCCACCTCAAAGCAAAACTACCCCCACTATCAGAAAATGACATATGGTGTCTATATGGCGGCCAAGAAGCTCAAGCATTACTTCCAAGAGCATCCAATCCGGGTGGTGGCCGAGGCCCCTATCTCGAAAATCATAAGTAACAAAGATGCCAGCGGCCGGATAGCCAAGTGGGCAATAGAGCTTTCACCATATACGCGTCGGTATGATAAGAGGGATACAATCAAGTCCCAGGTGTTGGCCGATTTCTTCATTGATTGGGCCGAGATACAATATGAGCCACCATTGCCAGATGCAAACTATTGGAGGATGCATTTCGATGGGTCCAAGACAATACATGGCTTGGGTGCCGGCATAGTTCTCAGTTCACCCAAGAGTGACCAATTGAGATATGTTCTGTAGATTCATTTTGCAGCATCAAATAATGTGGCGGAATATGAGGCACTTGTGCATGGCTTGAAGGTGTCTAAGGATATAGGAATTCACCAGATTATGTGTTTCGGTGATTCTGACTTAGTTATTCAGCAGTGTTCTGGCATATGGGATGCACATGATGCAAACATGGGATCCTACCATTTCCTGGTGCAGCAGTTGAGTGGTTACTTTGAAGGTTGTGAGTTCCGGCATGTTCCCCGGGCTCAGAACGAAGCAGCCGATACGTTGTCCAAGCTGGGATCTTCCAGAGATTCAATCCTGCCCGGCATTTCGCTGGAGCATCTGAGGAAGCCATCAATCAAGCCCTCGCCGGAGTCATCGTCCATATATGTTCCGCCAAGCCCAGAGGATGCAGTTCCAATGGAGATAGATGCCGGGGCCAGTTCAGATAACCCGGGGACTGCTCTCTCAGTCCCGAGGACAGGGCTGACATATGCAGTGAGTACAGTATTCCGGAGTAGAAATAAAGGCAAGGTTAAAATGTACCAAGAGGTAGTGCCGGTATACCCGGGGACTGCTCCGGCATACCCGGGGACTGATCCCTCAGTCCTGGGGACTTCGCAGCCCATGGAGATCGATTATGTGTCGGTCGAAATGATGGAGATAGATCAGGCAGTGTTCACTGTCAGGGAAGTGCCCTCATGGGCGCGTCCTATCATGGATTTCTTAGTGGATGGTCAAGTGCCGGCGGATGAAACTGAGGCACGCCGGGTTACAAGGAGATCCAAAGGATATACCATCATAAACAAGGAAATATACAAGAGAAGTGCCACCGGAGTATTGCAGAGATGTGTTGAATCTGCAGAAGGCCTGGAGATGCTACGGGGGGAGTGTGGTCACCACGCTTCGTCCAGAGCATTAGTGGCGAAAGTGTTCCGACATGGGTTTTACTAGCCAACGGCACTGCAGGAGGCCGAAGACTTGGTCCGGAAGTGCAATGGGTGTCAAAGATATGCCCACCAGATTCATCAGCCGGCATCAGCATTGAAGACTATCCCGATAACCTGGCCCTTTGCTGTTTGGGGCCTGGATATGGTCGGGGCTTTTAAGCTGGCAAGAGGAAAGATGACCCATATCCTGGTCATGGTGGACAAGTTCACCAAATGGATTGAAGTGAAGCCCATAAGCAAGTGTGATGGCCACACAGCAGTGAAATTCTTAAAAGATATAATCTTGAGATATGGTGTTCCTCATAGCATCATCACTGACAATGGGTCAAACTTTGCCCAAGGGCCATTTGCCAGATTTTGTGAGGAGGTGGGAATCCGGCTGGACATTGCGTCGGTCGCTCACCCATGTACCAATGGCCAAGTAGAGAGGTCAAATGGACTAGTGTTATCCGGCATAAAACCCCGGTTGATAGAGCCACTGGAGAAAACTCCGGGTTGTTGGCTAGATGAATTGCCAGCAGTGCTTTGGAGTTTGAGGACAACTCCGAATAGGTCAACAGGCTATACGCCATTTTTCCTTGTGTATGGAGCAGAAGCTGTACTTCCAACAGATGTAATACATGATGCACCAAGAGTGGTGCTATATACTGAGGAAGGGGCTAAAGAAGCCAGGGAAAATGATGTTGATCTGCTAGAAGAAGCAAGAGAAATAACACTGTCAAGAACAGCAGTATACCAGCAGAACCTCAGACGCTATCTTGCGCAAAAGGTGAATCCGAGGAGATTCCAAGAGGGAGATCTAGTGCTCCGGCTAAAACAGGGCACAGCGGGCCGGCATAAGTTAACTCCTCCGTGGGAGGGGCCATTCATTGTGAGCAGAGCTCTGCACAATGATGCTTACTATCTTATAGATGCACAGGCCCCCAAGAAGGACAAGGTGGATAGGTCCGGAGAAGAAACCAACAGACCGTGGAACATAGCCCTACTCCGTCCCTTTTACTCCTCAGCAGCATAATGTATGTATTTCCTTTTTTTTGCTTTATGTGCCGGCGCTTTATGCCGGCACAAGACTAATGAATGAAATGTCGGCATCCCGAAGAGATCGGGCACTGCCTCCGAGATATATTGTTGTTTATTTTCAATTTTGGTTTATATGCCGGCTGGCTTGATTTGAATGTTTCCAATGTCGGCCTAGTAGTGTGTCGGCACCAAAGTCCGCTCTTCGACTCAGCTGCTGTCCGAAACCCAGCTTCATGGCTCGCAAGAGTAGATGTCGGAGATTGTCTACACATGGAAAACGGCTAAAGAAATATAGAGCAAGCGAACCGATATTTATGTTTTTGCTAAAGTTAAAACTTGAAATGTCAAATGATTTGAAGTCTAAGTTTCAAAGTTGAAGTACTGTA
Organism: Dactylis glomerata; assembly: GCA_007115705.1. NCBI lineage: Eukaryota > Viridiplantae > Streptophyta > Magnoliopsida > Poales > Poaceae > Dactylis > Dactylis glomerata. The sequence continues at coordinate 641,765 of QXEO01001327.1, forward strand.
TGTTTAATGAAGCAACCTTGAGACTCATACGTCAAAAACCAAAAGAGGTAGACAAGTAGCCAAGGTTGTGGAGTTAGGGAAACAGGAAAACAAACTCGGTGACTTAGCCCAAAGATGATCCGGCATTGATAAACAAGCAAACCAAGTTAAAACTTGTTCAGGTAGCAAACCGAAGGGAAATTAAACGTATATCTTACAATTGCACCCGGCATACCGGGGATCTGATAAAGCTTGAAGTTTTTTGATGCAAAGTTCAAGAGGCCGGGGTGGAAGCAGAGCCGCCGGCGGGTGGAGCTGTGGCAGTAGAGACGTCGGCTTTAGGTGTGCCAGATCCAGCAGAAGGAATGGAGCCATCACCTCCGGCCAGGACAGATCCCTGTTCCGGAACTTCAGCGTTGGCTTCTTCAGCTTCTTCTTTGTCTTGGCTGGAATCGGAGCCCTCAGCGTCAGCAGCATCCTTGGCGTTGTCCTTCTTCTTCTCCGGCTCGCGGATGTCCCGGACAAAGGCTTCGGTGTCGGCATAATCCACATAGCTGTGGGCCAATTCTTGCCGACGCCGGATATGTTCCGGATCCGTGGTCCAGATGGATCCTTCGCGCACAGTGCGCAAAGTCTCCAAGTCAGCCTTTTCGTACCAGGAGAGGAAGTAGGTGAGAGCTTCATCAGCTCCCACCCTTGCGCCGGAATCCCGCCATTCTCGGAGACGAACCTTGGAAAGCTGCAGATCATTGCCGAGATCAACAGGGTCAGTGAGGTCATGGCGCCAAGGAAGAGATCTTCGGTGTAGGAGGTCATGGCGTTCTTCTGGGCTTGCAGGGCCAACAGCTGTTCCGACATGTCCCAGTTGGCCGAGTCAACCGGAACACCCCGGTTCACTCGATCCAACTGGAGAGCCTTCTCAACATCTTCGACGGAAGTAGGAAACATGTCTGAAAATAGAAAGTATGTTAGCAACAGGAAGATATGTCGGCATTAAGGTTATGCCAGAAAAGGTCATGGTATGTCGGGTAGGATAAGGGAAAAGGATTCGAAGCTTACTGGCGAGTTCGACATTGAGCTGGGCAATTGCAAGTTCCCATTTGGTGGCCTGCTCCTTCAAGCCATCCAGGTCTGCGTGGGCATTGGATGCATCAGTTTCGGAGGTGACAAGCAGCTCCTGGGCTTTCTTAAGTTGGACCTCCCTATGTTCCTTCTCCTCCAGAAGCTCAGCAACCCGGCCCTTCAACTGCTCAACCTCGGCTTTGTGGGTGGCATCCCGGTCGTCCAACTGCTTGGCCACATCCACCGAGGATACGCAGTCCTGGTGGCGTGCCTCCAGTGCAGCTTTCTCATCTGCAAGGATTTGAAGTTAAAAGAATGTGAAGATAGAAAACAGTGACAAGAATTAAAGGATTTAAAGTACAAGTTGAGTAGTAAAAGATCAGCAGAATCCGGCATACCGGTCAGTTCCGTCACCCTCTGGAGAAGTGCGGTGACTTGCTCTTCAGTAGTAGCTGAAATATGTTGGTAAAGGGTTATGTGTCGGCAAGAGAAATATTCCGAAGTAAAAGAAGGCAAGGCATCCGGCATATATGGGTATGTCGGCTGAGTTTACCTTTCTGGCGCAGTTCCAGCCAAAGCTTGCTATGCGCGTCAGATAACTTCCGATGCTCGCACACCAAGTCATGGTACATGTCGGCGCGGGCGTTGTTCATGCGCTGCAAAAGTGTTAGGATTTGAAAGGTTATGAGAGAAGTCTAACATATCAGTACAATTGAAGATTATATGAAGTGTTCATTCTGTTGAAGACCCGGCACAGGTGTTGCGCACCTATCCCGGCCCTCGGTGACTAGGATTTGAAGCTCGAATCGAGCTTATATCTCGGTCAATAGGATTTGAAAATTGCTTAAGATGTTAGTTTGTTAAAGACCCGGCACAGGTGCTGCGCACCTATCCCGGCCCTCGGTGACTAGGATTTGAAGCTCAGATCGAGCTTATATGCCGGACAATTAAGTTGAAAACAGCTAAGTGCAAAAGGTATTGGAAAATCCCGGATGTCCGTATCCCGGATAGCCGACATTTTTGGGGACTGGGGATATATATAGAAAAGACTTACGTTGGTGGCATCGGCCAGAAGGTGAAGTCTTTGCTGGATGCTAAGGAGATTGCTGGCAATAGGAATGGGCTTCGCGGCCAGGATATCAGTAGGATTGCCAATAGCGGAAGCTTCGGCCAACTTCTTATTCTTGGAGTCAGCAGTGTCCATACTGTCGGTGTCATTCCACTTGATGCAGTGCTCCTTAAGAGATCCAAGGCTCTGGTCACTTTTCGTCAGCAGGGAGACGTGGCCCTCAAGTTCCGGCGTATCAAAGAAGCTGGGCCGGGTTGCTGCTTTGCCAAAATGGAGGGCCAGGGCAGAGCTGGGCCGGGGTGCTGCTTTAGCAGGTGCAGTAGCAGCGGATTGTGTGCCGGACTTGGTCGGCTTGATCTTGAGAATGCCGGACTTGACCGGGATAGAGGTCTTGTCCGGGACAGAGGTCTTGGTCGGGGCAGCAGGCTTGGCCGGGACAGAAGTCTTCTCAGTTGTTGGAGTCTTGGGCGCTAGTTGTTCTGGCGCGGCAGGTGCAGCTTGTCCAGCAGAAGCAGGTTCCGGGATAGTCTGGACTTCTGGTACTGTGGGGCCCTTTCCTTTATTATCTATGCCGGCGCTCTTGTCTCCTGCGCCGGCATCTTCAGCTGTTCCGGCGCCGCTGGTGGGCGCGCCGGTGTCAGGGGCATCTTGTTGGGCTCCTGTGTCCATGTGGACTTCTGAAGACGAAGGATCCTGTTGAGCCCCCGAGTCCATGTGGATGTCGGGGGCAGAATTGTCTTGCTCCAGCGGAGGATCGTCCTTCGCCGGGGAAGTGGTTTTATCGGGCGCAGGCGAAGATGCCGGCACCGGTGAAGTGGTGTGGCTTGCAGAGGGTATGTCGGGGGTGGCAGTGGCCGCCGGGTTTTCAATGTTGGGGCTGGCACTTGAGCTGGAAGCATGTTCCGGCGCAAGAGGAGCCCTGAAAGAGAGAAAATACCAAGTTAGTAATCAAAGAGAGAAATATATCGGAAATGAAATAAAGGGAAGAAACTTACCCCGAGGCAACAGGTTGTGGTTTCTTCAGATGAGGCGCCCCAACCTTCTGCCTCTTCTGTGTCGGCTCAGGCTGGGGTCTAACCCCGCGCTTCTTGCCAATGCGTATGCGGGCAGGGGGAGGTCCCTGGTTTAATGGCGCAGCATCGACCACTTCCTCGTCCGGGATAGCTGAGGACGGCATTGGAAAGACATGAGCAAGAGGTGTTGTAGGAAGAGCATAAGCGAGAGGTGTTGGGCAGATAAACATCCGGCAGTCTTCATCGGAATCATCATCACTCCAGTCTTGAGTGAAATGCCAGGATGAAGAGGCCTTACCCGTGGCAGAAGCAGCACGGGTGTTTCGGGGTAGCTTGTCCCAATGATCTGGGTCTTCGGGGTCCGCAGCAGTGCGATCTGCAGCTATGGTGATGTGGGAGTTCTCCATAGTCTGGAAGCTGAATTTCTGCATAAGAGCAAGGTCAATTGATCAGAAGCAGGAATATGTCGGCAAATAACAGTATCTCGGGCCAAGCATGATAAGTGTCGGTAAATAGAAATGTGTCGGCTTAAGTATCTAAATGCCGGACAAGAGATTATGTATCGGCCAAAGGGATTTACCGTTGGGGCGGGGCGATCCCAGCTGTATGGTTCTAGCCCCCAGGCAAAGGTGGCCTGAGAGGACTTGCAGATGTCTTTGATCCTCCGCAGGATGTCGGCCGGAGTTAGCTCGTGTGTAGAGTGCCGGGTGGGGTCCATGGGCCCGCTCATCTGGCAAATTTTATGGGACCGGCGCTGCAGAGGAGAGACGCGCCGGCTGATGAAGCAAGCCACCAAGTCCTGAGGAGTGAGGCCAGCATCCCGTAGCTCGCCCTTAACCCGGTGGAGGGCGTTCACCGGCATCACGGTGGTCTTCAGGTTGTATGTCCAGTTCTTCATCGCCAAGGGTGGCTCATCCACGAATGGCTACAGGTTGAGCTGATCAACGTCCGTGGTGTTCTTGACGTAGAAGAAGCTCTTTTGCCACTTCTTGCAAGACTCGAGCAGTTCCACCTTGGGGAAGTCCGAGCCCTTCTGGGACATGATGGTGGCCGTGCCACATTGGGTCATGGGGCGGTCCTTCTTCTCCTGAGCCGTCTCCAGCGGGTCATCCTTGCTCCGGGGCGGTTCTTGGATAACTTGTTTCCGCAGTTGGAAATACTTCGCCCAAGCTTGGGTGAAGGCCTCTATGCCGGCGAAGCCTTCGCAGAAAGCGGCAAAGGCAGAGAGAATCATCACCGCGTTCGCCAGAATATGGTGAGGCTGCAAGTCGTAGGTGTCGAGGAAGTCCTGGAAGCAGTCTGACGCCGGCAGACCAAAGCCCCGCTCGAAGTGGGCGATGAACACGACGCGTTCGCCGGGTTCAGGTGCCGGCACTATCTCTCCCGCCGGTAGCCGGCATGCAACACCGTCCGGAACTCTCCTGGTGGTGGTGATCCAGGATATGTCGGCCGGAGTAACCTCCGACCCCTCCCAGCTGTCGTCGTGGTGAAACAACATATGCCATAGGATGGCTTAAATGGGGGCCGAACTAGATGCTTGTGACAACCTCAAATTTGATACAAATTCGAAGTGCCCGTTATGTATTCCACCGCAATCCCAGAACCATTGTTGCGATATACATAACGTAGTTGGTACTCAGTTCCATAGTCATTACAATACGATAGTCCAAATACAATGGTCATATAGACCAAGTCATATTACAACACAATATAGCAGCGAAAATAACGTCTTCGGCCCATGCCTTCTCCCTACAGGCAATGGCGACTCACGGAGACGAGCTTAGTTCTGGTACCCTTCTTCATACCCTTCCTCCTGGTATTCTTCCCCATAGTCTGGCCAAGTTGATAGCCAGGGACACAGCCGTGAGTACATTGGATGCACTCGCAAACCATCTTATAAATGAAAAGATGAAGTAGAAATGCAAGGTTGATATGGTGGACTAAGCACTAAGTTGTTTTGCCAGAAGCTAGTTTTATTTCCCAAGAATGTTCATTTATAGGAAAGAGATTTAGTTCTCTAAGTTCCATCTAAAAAGGACTTCAAATGTGTCAACAACATGTCAAGTCAAGTCATTCATCAAGTTCACCATTGTCACTTTTAGTCCTGACAAAAGTCAAGTACAGCTTGCCAACCGTCCATGACCACGGACGCGGCTATTCGAATAGTTTCAAAACCTCTGCAGAGGGGTACACTTTACCCACAAGATTCGATACATCTGCCGGGAGAAATCCACGGTTCGACATACACAAAGTATGCGAGGTTCAGATAATCCAACAAAACCTTTCACTTGCTCATCCTAGTATAGGATCCTTCCCTAGAGCCCGGGATACGGAACCCCGCTCCGGCGCCTCTAGTTCTGCCCATCCCGGAGGCCGGGTTAGTGGAATCCACTTGGTCCAGAAGTAACCGCTCACGGTGTCCTTCCATGAAGATTTGATACAAGGCCTCCCATACTAAGATAAACAAGCTACGGATTAAGCCCCTTCCCATATAGGGGTAGTGTGGTTGTACGGAAAAATTGGCTCCCATAGTACATCACTCGTTGCCATTTGAGAAATATATTTCATAGTTCTTAGTCAAGATTAATTTCTTTTATAACCCTCATGTAGGAGCAATTCTCCCCTTCAAGTTTCAAGTTCAAGTCACCAATTTCAACTAGAGTTCCCCTTATAGATGGCCTCAATATTATTAGCGACTAAGCAACTACATTGAGTGATGACCACTAAATAGAGTTGGATAAACTCCGCTTGATGCTCTTGATAATCAAGACATCAATACACTTCTATCATTCTACTCTAGCAATTCAATCATGCAATTTACTTAAAACAAGTAGAATGCAATATTAAAACTAGGTAGTGGGAGTATGAATCAAAAGATGGCTTGCCTTGGTTGGCAAAGTGTCTGGGGTTTTCTTCTTCTTCTTGATAATAATAATCTCCTCCAATATCCTCCTCGGCAATACTAGCGTCTAATAACGAATAAACACAAAGCACACCATCACTTCACCAAGCTAACAACACACCAAGCACACATCTTTGTTTGCTAACCAAAGCATTCATGTTGCACTTTTATGGTGTTGGATGGTAAGTCTTTCTTCTAAGTTTTTCTTCAAGTGTGCAAGCTAGAGTCTTTACTAAGTGGCGTAGGTGGTTCACTTGTGCAGCATTGGTATTGATTTAGGGTTACTAAGACAAGTTCAAGTGAGAGGGATTAACTAAGGGAGTTGGTAGGGATGGCAATTTAATTCTAAGTGTGCAAGTAGGGATCTATCATTTTATGCTACAAAAATAGGATTGGGTTAGGGTCTAATGGATCACACTAATAGGGTTTGGGGTAGATTAGTGTTGACTAACAGTAAGAGGGGTCATTAGTAAGTTTACATTTTAATTTGCATGATTTTTGATGGCTTAAATAATTTTCTAGAAATCTTTCATTATTAAACAAGCTATGGTCACACTATTCATAACTGATTTAATTCTTAACTTATTTTGAATTCTAACCAGTTCTATTGTGTAGAGTATTTCATAAGCTTTCCAATGCATATTCATTTGCTAGATTTGGATTTGTAAAACTCTAGGAATTTAAGTTTGAAAATAGCATCTGAAAGTTATTTGAAATAAATAAAACGGGCGGGAAAAAGAATAAAAACGAACGGACCGAATTCGAAACGAGATGGGCCCAATTCAGAACAAACCCGAACGGGCCGGCCCATACCGCTTCGCTGCGACGGAAAAGAAATAAAATGGGAGCTGACAGGTGGGGTCGCGATGTCAGCTCACTTAACGATTCCCGAACCGGTAAGTTATCGTTGGATTAGAATCGGACGGCTCGCGTTCATTGTCTTCCTCAGCACGGGCGGGAGCTCACCTGCGAGCAGTGACGAATGTTCGACGGCGAGGGCGAGGCGTAGGGGATGCAGAACTCGTCGGCGACGTGCGGGATCGTCGGCAGTTCGTCTCCTCCTCCGATTCCCAGCAGCAGCTTGCCCCCAGGTGGTCGAACGCGGCGGCGCTCTGCGTGTCCAGTACCACTCCGGCGAGGCTGGCGACAGCGAGCTAGGGCAAGCGGGGCTAAGCGACTATGTCTGGGAGGTAGCTGGGAGTGAGGTAAGTCGCTTCGTTTGATCGGAGGGGGTATTTATAGTCTCAGGAGGCCGGGAGCAAGGCGACCAGAAGCTCGCCGGCTCGGGGGTCCTGGTTGCGTTCGAAGGTCTCTCCGGCCACGGCGGCCACGCTCGCGTGCTGGAAGGGTGCTGGTTCGGCCGCGGGGTGCTGTGGGTCTCCTCTGGCGCCTCCAAGCTGGTCGGCAACATGCAGGGAAGAGGGTTGCTGGGAGGGGGCCCTGGGTGCGTTTCTCCTCCTTCCTCCTCTTCTCACGGCTTGGGTCGGGGATGGGGAAGCTGGGCTCGACCGTGGCGTCGTCCAGCCGCATGGCTATAGCACAGGAGCGAGCTAGAACAGTGCAGCACCAGTAAAACTTGATTTGATTTCATTTGCTTCTGCCAGTGCTCGACGAAATGCCCACAAGAACTCAAAATTTGAATTTTCAAAATTTTCCACTTTGGGTGCTCATCATATTGGATAAGGTACCCAGTCATATTTTTGTTATGAAGAAAGGTTGAGTTTTGCAGAAATTTATATTTCAAATTTGGTATAGTTCCTGTTTCAGATTCAAACTTTGGCTCAAGTTTGTGTGATGTTCCAGTTTGAAATTTGGGTAAATGCTTGTTGGTTGAGTTTGTCCATAACTTGGTTAAGCTCAACTAATAGGTCAAACATGAAGGTGAGCTGTAGATTGCTTAATCTAAGGGCTCAAAGTGGTGTAGTCACTAACAATTTCTAGATCATATTAACTTTATCTCTTTCTTTCTTATTTTTACTTCTGGTTTCTTTGCTTCCTAAAAATCTTCTCAATTGATTCTGTTGGTTCACTTAGAATTATCTAACCAATGCTCAATCAAAAATCACACACATAAAATCATAGAATACAAATAAAAGAAAATGCATGTATGCATACAATAATAGATAAAAAGTTTTATTTGGGTCCAAAATTTGGCACTTTATTTATTAAGAAGTGGATTACAATTTTCTGAGTTGTTACAATCTTCCCCCCTTAAAAAGAATCTCGTCCCCGAGATTCACTAATTAGGAACTGAAAAGATTGGGAAACTCTTTCTGAAGGTAATCTTCTCGTTCCCAAGTGGCTTCCTCTTCGGTGTGATTACTCCACTGAACTTTCAGAAATTTGATGCTTCGGGTTCGAGTGGTTCTATAAGCTTCCTCGAGGATACGGATAGGCATTTCACGATAGGTCAAATCCTTGTTGATGTCCACCGAACGGTGATCAATATTCTTGAAAATTTCTGGCTTCTCCGGCACTTCAAGACATTTCTGAAGTAAGGACACGTGAAAGACATCGTGTACTTCGGACAATTCCGGGGGCATTTCCAGCTGATAAGACACTTCTCCTCTGCGGTCTAGTATCTTGAAGGGTCCAATATATCTTGGTGCAAGCTTTCCTTTTACTTGGAATCTTTGCATTCCCTTGAGGAGTGATACTCTGAGGTACACAAAATCTCCACTTTTGAAAGTCAGTTCTCGACGTCTCTTGTCGGCATAACTCTTTTGTCTTGACTGGGCTGCCTTGAGATAGTCACGAATCATGCGAACTTTCTCCTCGGCTTCTTGCAGAATGTCAGGTCCAAATATCTGACTGTCTCCGGTTTCTGACCAATTCAAAGGGGTACGACACTTTCTTCCATACAAAGCTTCAAATGGGGCCATTTGCAAACTGGCTTGATAACTGTTGTTGTAGGAAAATTCCGCGAAAGGCAGACAATCTTCCCACTTAGCTCCGTAAGCTAGGACACAGGCTCTCAACATATCTTCAAGTATTTGATTCACTCTTTCAGTCTGTCCATCAGTCTGAGGGTGGTAAGCGGTGCTGAAGGCTAACTTGGTTCCCAAGGCTTGATGCAAACTTTTCCAAAATCTTGAGGTGAATTGGGTTCCTCGATCAGAAACTATGGTTTTAGGGACTCCATGCAAACTGACAATTCTGGATAAATACAGATCTGCTAGCTGTCCCGAGTTGTAGGTGGTCTTGACAGGAATAAAGTGGGCAACTTTGGTCAGTCTATCCACAATGACCCAAATAGAGTCATTTCCACGGCTAGACCTTGGAAATCCAGTGATGAAATCCATTCCAACAGAATCCCACTTCCATTCCGGAACTTGCAAAGGTTGCAGCAGTCCAGCAGGACGTTGATGTTCAGCCTTGACTCTTTGACAAATGTCACACTTAGAGATGAACGATGCAATCTCACGCTTCATTCCATGCCACCAAAATTGTTCCTTTAAATCTTGATACATCTTCGTTCCACCGGGGTGGATGGAGTAAGGTGTCTCGTGGGCTTCCTTCATAATCACTTCCTTCAATTCTGAATCAGCGGGCACACAAATACGGCCTTTATACCAAAGAACTCCTTGATCATCCTCTTCAAATCCTGGCACCTTGCCGGAACCAATTCTGCGCTTGATCCCTTCAATACTCTCATTTCCCTTCTGGGCTTCTTTGATTTGGCTCATCAAGGTGGGTTGAAACTCAAGGTTGGCTAAGAATCCTTGACTGACTAGTTCCAATCCAAATTTTTCAAACTCTTGGTGCAACATAGGTTGCTCTTCCTTGATCCTCATATTCAACGAACACGGCTTCCTACTCAACGCATCGGCCACTACATTGGCCTTACCGGGGTGATAGTGAATTTCCAGATCATAATCCTTGATCAACTCTATCCATCTCCTTTGCCTCATGTTCAACTCCTTCTGGGTGAAGATATACTTCAAACTCTTGTGATCAGAGTAGATCTCACAACGGTTGCCCATCAGATAATGCCTCCAAGTCTTCAAAGCTAGAACCACGGCTGCTAATTCTAGATCATGGGTTGGATAATTTTCTTCATGGGGTCGAAGCTGTCGAGAGAGGTAAGCTATGACCTTGCCTTCTTGCATCAATACGCAACCAAGTCCAAGTTTGGAAGCGTCGCAATAGACATCAAAGTTTTTGGTGATATCGGGCATGGTTAGGACGGGGGCGGTCACCAGTCGCTTCTTGAGCTCTTGAAAACTCTCTTCACACTTAGGGGTCCATTCAAACTTCTTATCTTTCTTCAACAGTTGGGTCATAGGCCGGGCTATGCTTGAAAATCCTTCAACAAACTTGCGGTAATATCCCGCTAATCCGAGAAAACCTCTAACTTCAGTCTGAGTGGTAGGGGCTTCCCATTCCATGACTGATTTGATCTTCTTGGGGTCTACCGATATTCCTCCTGCTGATAGTACATGGCCTAAGAATCCAACTTCCTTCAACCAGAACTCACATTTACTGAACTTGGCATACAGCTGATGCTCCCTTAAGGTTTCTAGAATTAATCTCAAATGGGTTGCATGCTCTTCTTCGGATTTGGAGTAGATAAGAATGTCATCAATGAAGACAACAACAAACTTATCCAAGAACTCCATAAAAACCTTATTCATGAGGTTCATGAAATAAGCAGGGGCATTGGTTAATCCAAATGACATTACGGTGTACTCATACAATCCGTATCGGGTAGTGAAGGCTGTTTTGGGTATATCAGTTGCACGGATCTTGAGTTGGTGGTATCCGGTTCTAAGATCTATCTTTGAGAACACTCTAGCTCCAGTCAGTTGGTCAAACAAATCTTCAATCTTCGGGAGAGGGTACTTGTTCTTGATGGTCACATCGTTTAGCTTGCGGTAATCAGTGCACAGTCGGCTAGAACCGTCACTTTTATCCACAAACAGAACAGGTGATCTCCAAGCGGAAGAACTTGGTTGAATCAATCCTTTGCTCAAAAGGTCATCCAATTGCTTCTTCAACTCAACTAATTTAGCTGGGTTCATACGATAGGGTCGTTGGGCTATTGATCCAGTTCCGGGGATAAGCTCAATGATGAACTCAATATCCCGATCCGGTGGCATTCCGGGTAGCTCATCGGGAAAGACATCCGGGTATTCACAAACAATGGGAACTTCCTCCATGGTTGGTCCTGAGATACTTCTATGACATCGGGTGGTTTGGGGTGGTTTTACGGACACATGCTTGACTATGATTCCATTGCTACTCTTCATGGTGATGGTCTTCTTGGCACAATCTATCACTCCTTGATGGAAAGACATCCAATTCATACCAAGAACTACTTCCAAACCTTTGGTTCCCAACACTATCAAATTGGCTAAGAAAGCTATTCCATGGATTTCTATGGCACTGCCAAGCAGGTACAACTGGCTTTGGTTACGGACCCGGGAATTTGCGCAGACATGACATCTTTCAAGGGGGTGGGTTGAAGTCCACTTTTATCAACGAATAATTGGGTAACAAATGAATGTGAAGCTCCAGAATCAAACAGAACTCTTGCAAGAACTGAGTTAACAGGGAACATACCAAGCACGACGTCTGTTGCTTCCTGAGCTTCTTCAACATTCATGTGATTCAGACGGCCGTGAGAGTGAGGCTGGTTCCTTGGTGGATAGTTCTTGCCATTTCCCACACGGCGCTGTTGCTGAGCAGGGGCAGGGGTCTTGGATGCATCATTCAGCTTCTTGGGGCACTCATTGGAGTAGTGCCCTTTAAGTCCGCACTCATAACAGGTAACACCAGACTTGTCACCAGGCTTGGGTAACACAGGGGCGCCATTTGGCCTTGGAGTATTGGTGTTGAAGTTGTTGCCACTAGGTCTTGGAGGTGCACGGTTGAAGTTGTTGCCGGGTGGACGGCTGGGGTAGTTGGGACGTGGAGCAGGTGCAGACGGCCTCATTGGTCTAGGGGCGAAACCCATCGGTGCATTTCCCCTTGGCTTCTGCGAGTTGCTCGAGTTGCCTTGATACATCATACGACGCTTGCGGTTCTCGGTAGCTTGCTTGAGTTTGCCTTCCATCTGAATGGCAGAGTCAACCAATGACTCCAGGTCGGCAAAATGAATGCTGACCAAGACACATTGCATCTCATCATGAAGTCCATCCAGAAACCTTTCTTGCTTCTTCTCAGTGGTGTTGGTGTCATCTGGGGTATACCTAGACAAGGTAAGGAACTTGTCACGGTAATCCACCACGGATAGGGAACCTTGCTTCAGATTCCTAAACTCATCTCTCATCCTTTTAACCAATCCCATAGGAACATGGGCTTTGCTAAACTTGCTCTTGAACTCCTCCCAAGGCATCACATACCCTGGGGCTTGCATTGCACGGGTGCTATCCCACCAAGCTCTCGCTGCTCCAGCAAGATAATGGGTGGTGTACAAGACCTTCTCATTTTCACCAACTTCGGCGACTGCCAAGTTGTTTTCCATAGTGCGAAGCCAGTCATCGGCGTCTAAGGGTTCTTCAGACTTAGTGAATATAGGAGGGTTGGTGTTTTGGAAACTCCTTAACTTGGATCGGTGATCTCCATTGCCATGGTTTTCTCCTTCACCATTGCCATTGCCATTGTTGTGGTTCATTGCCATCTGAGTTAACTGCTGCAGAGTGGCCAAGTTGGCTTGGCGCTCAGCTCGGGCTGCTTCCCGGTCTTCCATGATCAACCTTAGCAATTCGGCCATTTCCGGGTTCGGGGGTGGGGGTGCTCGCGGCATCTGAAGATAAGGTGTGTAAGACAAGAGGGAAAAGCTAATTTTTTTGCTAAGATTTAAAGGTAACATGGATGATGCAATTTTGTCTTACTAAGGCCTTAAGAGCCAAATTCATATTTCATTCAACACTCAACAAACATATCATACATACGAGTTCACACATTACAAATGGTTTACATTAAACCATTGCGACTCGTCTACTAGAGAGGGGGATACAACTCACACCTACACGAAGTGAAAATAAAGTGGAACTCATACTAGATAACACGTGGATCTCGAATCTAAACAGCGGGCTCCTCGGGGTCTTCCTCCTCATCACTCACAATGAATCCATTGTGCCCACCATCTTCCGGATCATCGAGGTCCTCCATGAAGTCATCCTCATCACTAATGAGGGCATTATCCTCCTTGCGGAGATCAATGCCTTCCTCCTCACCAAGGTGATCCTCAAGACCCTCAATGTACTCAGTCAACTCCGCCACATTGGCCTTCAACTCCTCAAGGTCCTGTTCCTTCTCATCGCGCTGGCGACGAAGGCTCTTGCGCTCCTTCGCAAGTATCCTGATAGTGCTCCTTGCCTCCACCAGGGCGAAGTGCTCAAGGTTGGCCTTGGTACGTGCACGATCGGCCTCCTGCTGAGTGGAGTACAGCAAGAAGTCCATGTGATCGATGTAGGTACTCGGCTCATTCTGCCCGGGCATGTTTGCGGGACGCCCATCCGCATCACGCCGAGCAAAGTCCCTGAAGTGTCCTCCCTGAACCTCCTCAACATGCAGTCCGCACAAGCGGGCGTGCATCTCCTGCATCGCTCGGACCAAACCATCGGCCCAAGTGTTCTCCACAAGCTCAAACTTGATCCTTGGAGCACTCAAGTTTCCCTTCTTGCCACGGCAACTAGCTCGGATGAGCCACCGTAGCTCTCCATCTGGGTGTTCATTGAGCACGGCTCCCTTGAACTCCGGATACAAACGATCCAAGAACAAGGTCAAGGTGGTGAGGTCGCGCTCGAAACAAAGGCTGCCACCATGGCCCAACTGGTACTGCTCAGTGAATACCGGGGCCATCTACAAAATTTTAGATTAGATTAGGTTAGTGATCAACTCAAGTGTGCAAAATTTTAAGTAGGCAAAGACTGTAGTATGTATAAAATTTTGCAACTAGAGAGGAAAGAATAAGCCATTTTTGCAACCGTTCTGGTATCTTTGCTTTTATCAAGGTTTTGTTTAACGCCCATTCTAACTAAGGTCTCCTATGGTCAGCCTAGGCTCTGATACCAACTTGTGACAACCTCAAATTTGAACCAAAGCCAAGTCGCTGTTGCTTCTCGCTTTGCCACTTTCCAGACTAGCGCTTGTTTCCGTTTCAGAACCACGCGGCACTTCAACCGTGCCCAGCCGCCTTGCTGCTTCAGTTCAGTTCGTGTCCGTGCGTGTGCAGGAGCATTGCATACTTGATTGTTGTCCTTTTTCAGCTAGCCCAATATACAAACAACAATCGTTCCACCTACATATGTTCTCAGCTAGCTAGCTCCACAAAGCTTCTACTTTTCAGTCACGAGCGCATGCTCCGGTTCAGTTTCCGGGCTCTGTCAGTTTCAGTCTTGTTTTCCCTTTTAGCTAGCCAAATTTTGCTTAGTCCACTCGTTTCAGTAGCTCTTCAGCTTGTGTGTCCAGCTAGATGTCTTGTACGGTTCTGTTAAAAACGTTTGTCTCTGTATTTTGGTCAAAACCGAAGGCAATCCTACCACTATTCCTTTCTGCCTGCTTAGCACCGGCGTACCAGTCAACAGTTTCAGTCCGTCGGTCGACAGTTTCTGTTCAGCTTCAGGCTTCAGTCAACAATACCTCAGCTGTCCCTATTTGTTAAGCTATTTAAAACTTGCCATTTTAACTGGTTCTAACATATGATATGTGCTTTCAATCTAGAAAAATTTGTAGAATTTGAATATGGCATCCATATATCTGTTTGCATCTTGCATCATGGCGTGATTTGGTAGTTTGCATTACACCTAATAAGTAATATATGGAGTATTTGGGTATTATCAAATATGGTTTCCCCACTTCATTTAATTTTGTGTAGCTCACACTTGCCTTGTCTTTGCCATGCTAATCAACATTTAAAATGACGTGTAGTAAAACAACTTGAACCTTATTTGTGTGTGTCGGGATTCCGATTCAGCTTAATTTTGTTAAGTTGCATTACATCATAATCGTCATGTCATGCATACATGCTGCATATGATCATGCCGTTTCTTTTGCCGTAGTAGTAAGTGTTGCATCCGTTGTTTGTTGTAGCGTTTCGCTTCTTCTCGGATAGGACACTTCGTGATGTTGTGAGCAACGACAAGTTCTTTGGTGTTCTTCGACGATCTTGCCAGGCAAGCTCTCCCACCCTTTACCTACCTATAGGGGTACTTATTACCTATTTGTGTTTATGCTTTATGCTTTATGCTAGCCTTGTGTTCCGATGCTTTGTTCGAGTCACGTATCCTATCCACCAGTTTTCCCCAAAGCAAAACTATATTTCCGCCACCTCCCGCCTATTACCTTTTGCTTGTTGTTTGAGTTGGCCTTGCGAGTCGTAGGCATGCTTAGGTTGTTTTCAGTTGTTTTATCTTATCGGGTTGTTGGGAAGTTTATCACATGCTCTACTTGATATATGAGATGGATATGAATTGGAGATAAGTTGGTTATTAGATGTTGGAGATAAACATGATTTAATTATGTTACAACTACACTTGATTAAGCAGAGGCATCGGTGAGTCATTTTGCCTGTTTTCCGACGGCTCACTTGTGTCCCCTAGGACCCCGAGTTCGCATGAACTGTTCTAAGCTGAGCGCACTAACCACTCGTGGAGATGCCATGGGATCTCCCTTGACTTACTACTTTTTCTCGAGTTAGTTTACCGGGGGCCACAACATCGTATTTTACATTTGGATCTAGAGTTGGTTTGAGTTACCTCTGAGGGTGCTCTAGGTTTTGAGGCCCCCTCCGATGGGTGTGGTTGTGTCGCCTCCGATGATTCACAGGTTTATTTGCCCGCGGGTCGAATTGGAAGCTGGACGACGTCTCTCCGATGAGCCTTCTTTCAGACTTTCACGCCGTCGCAAACTTCTGGGTCCGTCTTCGGAGCTCGGCCGACTTCGTTGCGGGTAGCTTAGTAGGGTGGCCCCTCTAAACTTTCTCGTAGAACTAGCAACAGTCTTGTCGTGATATCCTTCCCTTGCTAGGTTGGATTGATCGAGCGTGTATGGGTACATTGGTGCACCCTGCAGGGTAAATCTTTTCGAAAAGCCGTGTCCGCGGTTATGGACGACTTGGAGCCGTTCTACTCGATCATAGAACAACTTGCACCTAATTGATGACAAAAAGTGGTGTAGTAAATAGTTCTACTGCAATATTAAATCTACTATATACTAAAAGCACAATACGGGGTCTTAAAATAGAGACACCACGTTAACCCACATCATCTTAATTAATTCTGATGATTAGATCCAAAATATGTGGTTGAGATTTAAAACTAATAGATGTTACATAAAAATTGTTTACGTACAATCTGGCACGTAACATAAACCAGCAAGTAAAAGAAAAAAAATGTGAACCCATTGACTCCACGTATTGTGAGGAGTAAAAGGTAAAAAAATAGATCTACTTACTTCACATATACGTACATGTTATGTGTAACAAAAAAGATAGAACAAGATACACCGAGACTCATATATCTGATACTATGGATGAGTATTTAAACTAATCTGGACTCCTCAATTTAATTGGACGTGGAACAGTGTAAAGAAAAGGTTGGACGTGTTGTGACTTGTGACCCATCTCATCACGTTACCAGGAAACAAATCCAAGTAAATTTATAAAAAAAACAAATCCAAGTAAGAGTCTGTATATTTCAAACAACTTAAAATGGGCCTTTACCAATCCAGAAACGTTCAAGGAAAAAAATACTATAATATTTGGTCCAAAAATATCCTAAATCTTACTAGGCAGTGAACGTTATATCATATCTACTACTCTCTTTGATCCAAAATACTTGTCATAAAATAAGAGAATCTACACACCAAAACACGTCTAGATACCCACATTTTTGGACCAAGTATTATGAACCAGAGGGAGTAGATATTTTGAATTAATTAAAAGACCATCCTACGACTAATTAGTGTAAAACATTTCTTTAGAAGACGCCCTTCCAATCTGCACAATTTCATGTTACTAGAAAAAAATAAGTTACATATTCGCACAAAAAAATAAAGTACTTAAAAAATTCCAATATTTTTACGCAAGCAAAAAGGAATGGAATCGTGAATGTTTGTCTAGCATTGATTGTTTTGAAATAAATACTATACATAAATTAAGCATATCCTTTTTAATTGAAATAGAAATATGACGGCATGTTTTGCATACATACAATATTGGGTATTATTGACATATGGTTAGAGACTGCAAGATAGGCGAGGCACAAAGATTTTCTAAGAAGTTTATGATATATATTTTTAACAAAACACAACTTGATGTTACAGAGAAAATATAAAGTTACACATTAGCATGGGAAAATAATATTGTTTTAAAAAACTATATTCTACAGTTGATTGTTCAGGATAAAGAGAATCTATATAACAAATTAGACGACAAGCTAGGTAAGAAAAGGTGGCTATGACATCTTTCCAAAATATGTGCGGTGATAACTCAAATTCAATTCTTAGAACAGATGGCTAAACATCACCAAGGTAATATGACCTAATCATTAATCTAGCACATGTCCGTAATCTTTCTAAGTAAAATTGTAATGACATAATTGTTGAGATACTTATGTATATATAGTTAGGGCAAAAATGGAATCCATCTGATTGACACCTGGATGCTTTGGTGTTTTATTGAAAATTGCTTTGTTGACTTATAGCCCCTCTGTTCCATGCTGATTTATACAACTTTGTACTATATCAGTGAGGGAGTAGAAAATTCTACCTTATCTCTCTTTTCCAGTGTTACTAAGATTATAATATATAATATAATAGATATAGTCAAAAAATTGCAGGATTATGTATATTTGATTAAGGGGGTAAAAGGCGATGCCCTCTCATTTGCGAGGGCCACCATGCTAGTTGTTATAAAAATTGTCACCCGTGTGAGTGCCGTTGATGTTGCTTCTTCGTGTGGTCGCGATGAGGTGAATCATCGGGTGGGTTATGCTTGTTGTAGTATTCTAGTTCTTTACTTTATGCGCTCTCTTATCTTATTCTAATTAGACGGAAGTTGTAGAGTGTCTCTATAGGTTCTTTAGTGCTTGCTCGCTGTCGCTTGACCCCACCATACAGCTGACGTCCTTTTGAGTCTCTCGAGTTGTCTGCGTACCTCACATACAAAGGCGGCTTGTTGACTACGTTTTATACGTCTTGAAGTCTTGCTAAGTACTTTGTACTTATTGCTGCTCGTCTCGGATTTTCGCCGGAGCAGGTTTGAAGACAGGTACATGGAAGCGACGACGTTAGCAAGGTTACCCTTCCGGCTTGGCCTGGGCAGGGTTATGGACACCATCGTTATCTTCAGGCCTCTTAGGCCCATTTGTATTCTTGTCCGTACTCGGATACTATTTTGCTTTATGTATGATTTGGATCTTTGTATGTATATTTGGATCTTGACTCGTGGAGTCTTCGCGGTCGTATTTATATATTCTTTTGTGGGTTCCATCGTGAACTTGTGTAACTGTTGCTACCTTGATTCCACCCGCCTAATGTGTATGTTGCGACGTGCACATTTCGCTTGGTGGGCGTTTCCAAAGTGACATCGTGCGAATTGTGGCGTGATTGCTATAATTCGCAAGGTGCCGATTTTGGGGCGTCACAAGTGGTATCAGAGCCAAGGTTTTGTCGATACCCGCGGGTCCGCTCTGCCTGTAGGATAACCTTTCCAATGGTCGTTGTTGTGTCTAGTGTCAAAATTATTTTTTAAAAACGCGTTGGATAGATCTGAGTAGGTCTGTATTTTACTCCTTACCTCTATGCTTCTCTCCTCTCACCTTCGCGAATTTTGTGTCGTCTCTCTTACCTACCTCTTTGAGTTTAGGTTTCCGCGTGGGTGGACGATCTCTTGCCTTCAACCTAATAGGTTCGCTCTTCGGAAGTTCATCATCGTCAATTGGACCAAGAATCCTTTGTTGGTGGTGTCGAGAAGGAACCTTTTGTTGGTGCTGTCGACGACATCTACACGGTGCAAGAAGATTCGATAGTTTAACCAACTCTCTCCCCTACACGAGCGTGGATCTCAGGGCGAGATCCCTTGTTGGTGGTGTCGATTGTAATGGCCCAAAAAAATCCTCTTTTTAGTTTTGTTTGTTCTTTTACTTTTGTGTGTCATGCATCGTCATTGTCACCTTGCATGTTTTTGTCAATCTAAATTAGTTTTCTTAAAACCTATTTTATTGTTTTGCTTGTATGGTTTTATATAAACCCTCCCCTCTCTTTTCTTAGATTTCACTAAAACTAAGAAAAACTAAAATATTTGCAAACACTTGACAGTTATTTGAAACATAAATCAGGTTTTGAAAACTTTGTTCGAAATCTGTTTTGAAATCTCCGAAAACCTTCCTGTCTTCCTTGGCCCTTTTCCCTTCCCCACCAAAGCAGCCCATCAGGCCCAAAATCCTGAGCGATACCCTCCCTCACGTTGCTTTCTTCCTGTACGGCACGGTGGAGGCTTCTCCACGTAGCCATGGTGATCGATGGGACATCCACCGCCACAATTTTTCCTCCCTATAAGAAGCGCCCCAGGAGCCTATTCTGTAACCCTAGCCCTTCCTCCCTCGCGCTGCCAGGCATCCCCTCTCCTCTTCGTTTGTGCTCCTTCCCGAGGTCTCCCGAAAAAGCCACCGAGGACCACCGCCGTAAGACTGCCGTCGCCATGATCAATCTCAAGCTCGGCTGCCGCGCCAGGAGCGACGCCAAGGTCTTCTACTTCCTCGCCGATGCAGAACACGGAGTCGGAGTGCCAGAGTCGTCGGCACGGACAACGCCCACGCGCGCTCCCAGTACATGGCACCGCCGCGCGTCTTCGCATGGATCCCGGCGCGTTCTTCTTCCTCTCTGTCGTCTCGGGCGTTCTCGAGCTTACCCTTCGCCACAAACCTCCCGGTGAGCAGTCGATTCTCACTATCCCTTTTCCCTTCTCGTTTTCCGTCGTTGTAGTCTCTGTGTCCGAGCGCTCTGCCGTCGTGGTCACAGTTGAGTTTGCCCCTGTTTCACTGTGCTGCCGTCCTGCATGTGCAGCTCCTTCGATTGTTCAGTTACGCTGTTGCTTCCCCTCTGCTTGCGCACGCGGCCAGCTAGACCAGCGCCTAGTTCTGTGCCCAGCCGCGCTCACTTATACCAACGCTTGCCATGCCACGCTCACCGCGCCGCGTCGCATGCGCAGACAGCCGCGCTACTGCGTGCTTGCCGGCTTCAGTGCACGACGTGCAGTCTTCTTACGCTCCAGCCAACTAGCTGGCCATCCACAACTTCAGAATCAGCTAGCTAGTTTTGCACGATGGATCCATCCAACAACTTGTATATTTGTTCAGCTAGCTAGCTCGTGATATGTTATTATCCAGCTCAACAAATTTCCTGTAGTTACTCTTGTCTTGGACATTTATCCTAGAACCAAAGCCAAGTCGCTGCTGCTTCTCGCTTTGCCACTTTCCAGACTAGCGCTTGTTTCCGTTTCAGAACCACGCGGCACTTCAACCGTGCCCAGCCGCCTTGCTGCTTCAGTTCAGTTCGTGTCCGTGCGTGTGCAGGACAATTGCATACTTGATTGTTGTCCTTTTTCAGCTAGCCCAATATGCAAACAACAATCGTTCCACCTACATATGTTCTCAGCTAGCTAGCTCCACAAAGCTTCTACTTTTCAGTCACGAGCGCATGCTCCGGTTCAGTTTCCGGGCTCTGTCAGTTTCAGTCTTGTTTTCCCTTTCAGCTAGCCAAATTTTGCTTAGTCCACTCGTTTCAGTAGCTCTTCAGCTTGTGTGTCCAGCTAGATGTCTTGTACGGTTCTGTTAAAAACGTCTGTCTCTGTATTTTGGTCAAAACCGAAGGCAATCCTACCACTCTTCCTTTCTGCCTGCTCAGCACCGGCGTACCAGTCAACAGTTTCAGTCAGTCGGTCGACAGTTTCTGTTCAGCTTGAGGCTTCAATCAACAATACCTCAGCTGTCCCTATTTGTTAAGCTATTTAAAACTTGCCATTTTAACTGGTTCTAACATATGATATGTGCTTTCAATCTAGAAAAATGTGTAGAATTTGAATATGGCATTCATATATCTGTTTACATCTTGCATCATGGCGTGATTTGGTAGTTTGCATTACACCTAATAAGTAATATATGGAGTATTTGGGTATTATCAAATATGGTTTCCCCACTTCATTTAATTTTGTGTAGCTCACACTTGCCTTGTCTTTGCCATGCTAATCAACATTTAAAATGACGTGTAGTAAAACAACTTGAACCTTATTTGTGTGTGTCGGGATTCCGATTCCGCTTAATTTTGTTAAGTTGCATTACATCATAATCGTCATGTCATGCATACATGCTGCATATGATCATGCCGATTCTTTTGCCGTAGTAGTAAGTGTTGCATCCGTTGTTTGTTGTAGCGTTTCGCTTCTTCTCGGATAGGACACTTCGTGATGTTGTGAGCAACGACAAGTTCTTCGGTGTTCTTCGACGATCTTGCCAGGCAAGCTCTCCCACCCCTTACCTACCTATAGGGGTACTTATTACCTATTTGTGTTTATGCTTTATGCTTTATGCTAGCCTTGTGTTCCGATGCTTTGTTCGAGTCACGTATCCTATCCACCAGTTTTCCCCAAAGCAAAACTATATTTTCGCCACCTCCCGCCTATTACCTTTTGCTTGTTGTTTGAGTTGGCCTTGCGAGTCGTAGGCATGCTTAGGTTGTTTCCAGTTGTTTTATCTTATCGGGTTGTTGGGAAGTTTATCACATGCTCTACTTGATATATGAGATGGATATGAATTGGAGATAAGTTGGTTATTAGATGTTGGAGATAAACATGATTTAATTATGTTACAACTACACTTGATTAAGCAGAGGCATCGGTGAGTCATTTTGCATGTTTTCCGACAGCTCACTTGTGTCCCCTAGGACCCTGAGTTCGCATGAACTGTTCTAAGCTGAGCGCACTAACCACTCGTGGAGATGCCGTGGGATCTCTCTTGACTTACTACTTTTTCTCGAGTTAGTTTACCGGGGGCCACAACATCGTATTTTACATTTGGATCTGGAGTTGCTTTGAGTTACCTCTGAGGGTGCTCTCGGTTTTGAGCCCCCCTCCGATGGGTGTGGTTGTGTCGCCTCCGATGGTTGACAGGTTTATTTGCCCGCGGGTCGAATTGGAAGCTGGACGACGTCTCTCCGATGAGCCTTCTTTCAGACTTTCACGCCGTCGCAAACTTCTGGGTCCGTCTTCGGAGCTCGGCCGACTTCGTTGCGGGTAGCTTAGTAGGGTGGCCCCCCTAAACTTTCTCGTAGAACTAGCAACAGTCTTGTCGTGATATCCTTCCCTTGCTAGGTTGGATTGATCGAGCGTGTATGGGTACATTGGTGCACCCCTGCAGGGTAAATCTTTTCGAAAAGCCGTGTCCGCGGTTATGGACGACTTGGAGCCGTTCTACTCGATCATAGAACAACTTGCGCCTAATTGATGATAAAAAGTGGCGTAGTAAATAATTCTACTGCAATATTAAATTGTTATAAAAATTGTCAACCGTGTGAGTGCCGTTGATGTTGCTTCTTCGTGTGGTCGCGATGAGGTGAATCATCGGTTGGGTTATGCTTGTTGTAGTATTCTAGTTCTTTACTTTATGCGCTCTCTTATCTTATTCTAATTAGACGGAAGTTGTAGAGTGTCTCTATAGGTTCTTTAGTGCTTGCTCACTGCCGCTTGACCCCACCATACAGCTGACGTCCTTTTGAATCTCTCGAGTTGTCTGCGTACCTCACGTACAAAGGCGGCTTGTTGACTACGCTTTATATGTCTTGAAGTCTTGCTAAGTACTTTGTACTTATTGCTGCTCATCTCGGATTTTCGCCGGAGCAGGTTTGAAGACAGGTACATGGAAGCGACGACGTTAGCAAGGTTACCCTTCCGGCTTGGCCTGGGCAGGGTTATGGACGCCATCGTTATCTTCAGGCCTCTTAGGCCCATTTGTATTGTTGTCCGTACTCGGATACTATTTTGCTTTATGTATGATTTGGATCTTTGTATGTATATTTGGATCTTGACTCATGGAGTCTTCGCGGTTGTATTTATATATTCTTTTGTGGGTTCCATCATGAACTTGTGTAACTGTTGCTACCTTGATTCCACCCGCCTAATGTGTATGTTGCGACGTGCACATTTCGCTTGGTGGGCGTTTCCAAAGCGACATCGTGCGAGTTGTGGCATGATTGCTATAATTCGCAAGGTGCCGATTTTGGGGCGTCACACGGATCTTGTCAACCTCGAGCGCGGACTTCATCAGGACGAAGTTCATGCGGTGCTTGCGCCATGCCGAGGAAGGCGAGCATCTCCATGACGAGAAGCGCTAGTGTCTTAGGGTAGTGACTTGGGAAACTTTTGTTCCTCCAACTGTATCTATCAAGCTTCTGCTTGGTGATACTTACTTTCTTGCAAGCTTTATCTACTGTGTCTTTGTAATTATCTGTTTTGCCTTTGCTAAGTGCCCTTTGCTTGAATGACGTCCGCTTCTGTCTCTAGAACGACGACGGCTTCATAGATAGAACTTCGTCTTGCGCTCGAGCCATCACTGGCCTCTGAGTCGAGCCTCGCGCGTGTCCGTAGGCAGAGGCTAGGATCGCCGACCCTTCAAAACACTTCCTGGGCGAAGGGCTTCCTGGCAGACTTGTCCGGCTTTGGTGCTGAGAGCTGTAACTCTACTAGCCGGCTTCAGAAGGTGCGGGCAAACGCTGAGCTCAACGCCGGCTCGAGGGAGTAGGGGCAGATGTGACGCCCGAGCCGGCTCGGACGAGACCGGAGCCGGCACGTTTTTCCTTTATGAACCTTCGCAAAAGCCTAGCCGTGGCTGAGGAGAACTCCTAGACCGCTAGTCTTGGCTACTCTCTTGGCGCGTAGATTTCGATTTTGTCCTTTAGTTACTAGTCATGACGCGGTGCCTGTTGAATCGGACAGCAGGCAGAGGGTTGGAGCCGGCCCGTTTAGGGACCAATTCCCTTTCCCCCTAGCCTGCGAGTTTTGGGGCAGCTGGAATGATAGCTAAATTGAAACTGATTTGCTTGCATATGATGCCTACGTCGTATGAGGTAGCTCTAGCTTCGAGCCTCTTTGATGTGGCTATCCATCCTAAGTACTAAAGGTTTTGATAATTGACCGCTTGCTGGCCTACCCTAGCCCGGTTCCCTCAACCTTTTCCTTAATCTCCCCACCCTTTGGCCCTTCTACCCCCAACCGGCAGCCTGGTGCCCGTTGGTCTCCCTTGGGCCGGTAGCCGAATGCCAGCCTGGGGTGGGAGCGTGCCACGGGGTGAGAAGTAGTACTTTGGTTTATCGGGCACCTGGCTTGAACTAGCGGTCTAATGTTTAGTTGAGTGTTGCATTTAATGTTTGCGGCTCTTCCCTACGGTTTTCCTACGTATGCGTCCTGCCGGCTCCCTCCCAGCCGGCTACGCTGAGCCGGGTGATACGTCTCCAACGTATCTATAATTTTTGATGCTCCATGCTTGTTTTTACACCATTTGCCTACTGTTTCGTTACACTTCGTGGCACTTATATGCATTTTCCAGAACTAACCTATTAACAAGTTGCCACAGTGCCAGTTCCCTGTTTTCTGCTGTTTTTGTGTTTCAGAAAAGCTACACGGGAAATATTCTCGAAGTTGGACGAAACAAGTTCCTGAAGTCTTATTTTCCCCGGAAGCTTCCAGAGATCTGAAGAGGAGTCGGAGGGGGGGGGGCACGAGGGCCCCACACACCAGGGTGGCGCAGCCCAGCCCCTGGCCGCGCCCCCTATGTGTGAGGTTGCCTCGGTCCACCTCCGACGATGCCCCTTCACCTATAAAGACCCCCCGACAGAAAAAACCTAAGTACCCGATCAATTTTCTAGAACACATCGCGATCCACCGCCGCCGTCGACCCGAAGATCGGGAGGGTCCAGAAGCTCTTCCCGGCACCCTGCCGGAGAGGGGAATCGCCACCGGAGGTCTTCTTCATCGCCATGCTTGCCTCCGGAGCGATGAGTGAGTAGTCTACCTTGGACTATGGGTCCATAGCAGTAGCTAGATGGTTGTCTCCTCCACCATGTGCTTCATGTTTAGATCTCATGAGCTGCCCTACATGATTGAGATCACCGTTATGTAATTCTACATGTTTGGTTTGTTGGGATCCGATGAATATTGGTGTTATGATTGGGTTGCTATACTGAAATATATCTTATGTTATCTCTATGTTGTTTATGATCTTGCATGCTCTCCGTTGTTAGTAGCTATCTTGGCCGAGTAGTTGCTAGTGACTCCAAGAGGGGGTATTTATGCTCGATAGTGGGTTCATGCCTCTATTTAATCTGGGGGAGTGACAAAAACCTCTAAGGTTGTAGATGTGCTGTTGCTACTAGGGAGAAAACAACATTCATATGCTTGAGGGCATATGCTTTGTTTACATTACACACTTTGCTTAATGCAATTATCTGTTGTTCGCAACTTAATACTCATGGGGTGTTCGGATGATATCCCCGCGAGTGGATTATTAGTCATAGATGCAGTTGGATGGTGGTCTATGTATTTTGTTGTATTGCCCAGAGTAAATCGCATAGTGATCTTCTTGACATATCACGTTTATCTTTATTCTATCAATTGCCCAACTGTAATTTGTTTACCCAGCATGTGTTATTTATCTTATGGAGAGACACCACTAGTGAACTGTGGACCCCGGTCCTATTTCCATCATATTGCTATCACCTGTTTACTTTACTCGCACTGTTTACTTTACTCGCATACTATTATCACTTTCCACTCGATACGCTCATACCCTTTGTTTCAAGCAAACCGGTGAGATTGACAACCTCATCGCAAGTTGGGAACAAAGTACTTGGTTGTGTGTGTGCAGGTTCCACGTTGCTGCTCGCAGAGCAAAGCTTGGACGAGGCGCCCTATAAATTGTCCGGAGCTGTCGCGAAGCTTGCAAGCATCACCTTCAGTCGTATTGTCTGCTCTTCTCCGGATCGACATACCTTGGTTTCTTAACTGAGGGAAAACTTGCTGCTATATTCATCAAAACATTCTCTTGGGGTTTTCCAACTGGCCGGTCATTTACCACACATCTTTCATACTATCATCACCACGCTATCAACAAGTTTTCTGGCGCCGTTGCCGGGGAAGAAGTGGAACACTTCTGCGAGGGGAGTTTTTCGCACGCACATCCTTTACTTTGTTTATTGTTTTGCTTTACTTAATTTTTACTTGCATCGTTTTATATCAAAAACCCAAAAAAATTAGAATCCTTGATAGTTGTTTTTTTACTTGTCTACTCTTAGTTTTGCTGAAATGGCTAATCCTGAAAACACCAAGTTGTGTGACTTTACTAGCACGAACAATAGTGATTTTATCTGCACTCCTATTGCGCCACCTGCTCCTGCTGCAAACTTTTATGAGATTAAGCCTGCTTTAGTGAACCTTGTTATGAAAGAGCAATTTTCTGGTGCTAGTACTGAAGATGCTGCAGCTCATCTCAACAATTTTGTTGAGCTATGTGAGATGCAGAAATATAAGGATGTAGAAAGTGATATTATTAAGCTCAAGTTGTTTCCTTTTTTTTGAGAGGAAAAGCTAAAGATTGGTTGCTGTCTTTGACTAAGAATAGTATTGATTCATGGGCTAAGTGTAAGGATGCTTTTATTGGTAGATACTATCCTCCTGCTAAGATTATAGCTTTGCATAGCAATATTATGAAGTTTAGTCAGTTTGATAATGAACATGTTGCTCAAGCTTGGGAAAGAATGAAATCTATGATAAAGAATTGTCCCTCTCATGGACTGACTACTTGGATGATTGTCCAAACTTTTTATGCAGGACTGAATTTTTCTTCGAGGAACCTACTTGATTCAGCTGCTGGAGGCACTTTTATGTCCCTTACCTTGGGCGCCGCAACAAAGCTTCTCAACAATATGATGCTAAATTACTCTGAATGGCACACCGAGAGAGCTCCACAAGGTAAGAAGGTAAATTCTGTTGAGGAAACCTCTTCCTTGAGTGACAAGATTGATGCTATTATGCTTATGCTTGCTAATGATAGGACTCATGTAGATCCTAATAATGTTCCTTTGGCCTCTTTGGTTGCTCAAGAAGAGCATGTTGATGTGAACTTCATTAGAAACAATAATTTTAACAACAATGCTTATAGGAACAATTTTGCTAGTAACAATTATAGGCCGTATCCTTCTACTAATGGTAATGGTTATGGTAACTCTTATGGTAATTCCTCCAACAATACTAGGGCCGCGCCCTCTGAACTTGAAGTCATGCTCAAAGACTTCATGGTAAAACAAACTGCTTTTAACAAGTCTATTGAGGAAAAGTTAGGCAAAATTGATATTCTTGCTTCTAAAGTTGATAGCCTTGCTCATGATGTTGAACTTCTGAAATTAAAAGTGTTGCCTAATGATGTGAAAGAGAACAATGTTTTTGCTACTGCTAATGCTATTCAAGTTGTAATTGATGAAAATATTAGATTGTTAGCAGAATTGCATGCTAGATGGGAAAGAGAGGATGAGATTGCTAGGGATATGAAAGTTTGTACTATTACTACCTCTAAGGATGTTGTTCCTAATGCTAGCAATCCTCTTACTTTTATTGGTGTAGCGAAAACTCCCACTCCTTGTGTTAAAAAGCCTAAAGCTGCCAAAACTTTTTCTCAAAAGAGTGCTGAAATTTTTCGGAGTGTAGGAGATGATAGCTCTACTTATTTTAATGATTTTGATGTTGATGGCTGCAATATATCTGAAGTAATTTTGTTCTTGCAAAATATTTCTTTGACTCCCAATGCTAGTTCTTTAAATATTGCTTTTACAAAGCATATTACCAATGCCCTCATGAAAATTAGGGATGAAAAGTTGAAGCAAAAAGCTTCTGTTCCCAAGAAGTTAGAAGATGGTTGGGAACCCATCATTGATATGCATGTTAATGGTTTTGATTGCCATGCTTTATGTGATCTAGGTGCTAGTATTTCTATCATGCCTAGAAAAATTTATGATATGCTTTATTTACCACCTCTTGAAAAATGCTATTATGATGTTCCTATTGCTGATATTGCGAAGAAGAAACCTTTGGGAAGGATTAATGATGTTATTATTATGGTTAACAATAACCTTGTTCCCGTTGATTTTCTCGTTATGGATGTTGAATGCCATGCTTCATGTCCTATTATTTTGGGAAGACCTTTTCTTCGAACTGTAGGTGCCATCATTGATATGAGGGAAGGCACCATCAAATATCAATTCCCACTCAAGAAAGGTATGGAAAACTTCCCTACGAAAAGAAAGAAATTGCTTTTTGACTCTATTCTTAGAGCAAATTATGAGCTTGATGCTTCATCACTTGATGTTACTTGATTCGCAATTTTCTGCGCCTAGCTCAAAGGCGTTAAAGAAAAGCACTCTTGGGAGATAACCCAATGTTTTCTTTTCAGTACTTTTTCTTTTGTTTGAGTCTTGGAAGTCATGACTACTGTAATTAACTCTCCTTATCCTTTTTATTTCATTGTTGTGCCAAGAGAAGCCTCTAATTTGAGTGAGGTAAGATTTGGGGATGTTGCTGTCCTGAAACTGTTTTCGATGCTGCACCGTAAAAATTCGTGAAAATTCTTTGTATATCTTTTGGACCTGCGATTTCTTGTGCATATGCCCCAGGTTATATCCAAACTTTCATTAGTTGAACACTTTTTGATCGAGCAACATAAAACCCCTCAAAAATTCGACCTTTGTCAGCTGTTCTGTTTTGACAGATTTCTACCACTATTCGTTTTTGCCGCTTTATCGCTTTCTTTTCAAGTTCTTTTGATCACGGAACTTTTGGGGAAGTTTCTACAGTAGTATATACTTTATATGTGGTGGTTTTGGGTTGAAACCTGAAGCAAAAAGAGGTTGATTATATGATATGCTTACACTAATGTTGCTAATAGATTTGTGTTTAGTTTTGTATGAAGGAAGTTTTCAAGTGTAGGGATTGGAGAATGATGAGATGAGTTGAAGAATGGAAAAAAGCTCAAGCTTGGGATGCCCATGCATCACCCCAAGAAATATCCAAGAAGTACAAGCTTGATCATGTCATGCTTGATATCTTTTTGATAGTATGCTTAGTGGTTTTGCTGTAGCATGACTTGTCTCAAATGACTGAGATTGCTTAATGAGCCTTTGAAAAAATCATGCGTTGTTTTAATTATTTGGAGGCATTATTTTGGTTTTCTTCTTGATGCTTTATTTGGGTTGACTTGGCGCATGCTCACACATGTTAGACTCTTACAAAGTCGCCATAGCCTCTATGATCATTTAGTTTTTTACTTTTGATGCCATCTTATGCTTCTTTTAATGTCGCTTTGCATGATTATGGCCGTTATTGCTCTCTTAGTTGGTTGCTCCCAGTCTTTTGCTAGCCCTCGCCTTGTACTGAGTATGAGCTCTACTCATGCATCCAACTCCTAAAAACCAAGTTTTCCAAAGTGTCCACCATACATACCTATTAGCAATTTGCTATTCCAAGTAAATTTGACTTGATTTTATTTTCTCTTCAAATTAAACTCTTACCAGTGTTATGCGAAAATTTGTTAGTAAAGCTCTCACGAACCGGAAGGCACACTTTACTTTTTCTCGTTCTAAAAAATTTGACATTGTGGTCTCTTATGTTGAGTTGTTATACTTGCAAGTGGTAAGTTCGATACTAGCCCAACCATGCTGTCATGGGGCAAGCTTTCAACATTGCACTTCTTATTTGAGTTGATATCGTGATCTTTTGTTTATGGATGCCCGCGGTGTGAAATGAATTGGGAATCTTGCGGGGATCATGGAGTTTGTATATGTGTTAGGGAAACGCCTGGGCCGCCAATCTAAGTCATGCATAATTCATGGTGGAAATTTGCAGCATACCCATAGTGGACATTCGACGACGCATCTCAAAATAAAAAGTTAAACAAATGGAAAATAAAAGAGATGTCGAGGTGTTCATTGTCTGCTTGTCCTGTCATTTTGATGTGGGCTTGTTCCATGTCATCGGGCACGGAGGTACCCCATTGGCGGTTCTTGATGATACATATATACTTATGGGACACGTAAGTAGCATGAGGTTTGGGTACTCGTATTCATGGGGCACGAGGTTTTCGACTTATGATTTGTCAAGCATATGCATCATAATTGTTCTTGCATTAACTTTAACCATTCAAGATGCTTATGATGGGGGCAATGAGAGCTCAAAGCCGGTAAGTACCATAATTTTTGAAGGTTATAAAACTTGCAATCACTGCTTCCCTCTGCGAAGGGCCTTTCTTTTACTTTCATGTTGAGTCACCACCTTCTATCTTTATGCACCATTAAGAGAGCATAGTTGCCATTCTTAGTATAATGTGCATTGTCCCAAAGTTTTCATTGATTGATTCATATTGTTGGTTTCACTTGTTCTCAAATTATTTGTATCTAGTCGCCCTCTTAAACTTGAAGGTGTCCTATGCATTTATGTTTTGCTCTCTATGAAGGACAAGCTGAAAACCATTTGTATGTTTTTCCTTATGATTTGAACAAACGTTTGACTTTCATTGTTTCATTTTCATGATCTTTTGTTTGTGTTCATTTTCATGTTATAACATGGTTGCTAAGTTTCTATTGTCAAGATTATATCTTTCATGCCCATGTTTTAAGTTCTTATGATCCCAGCTCACAAATGCTTACATATATGATCAAGATTGTGTAGGTGCATGTCACCTCAAAAATTATTCTTTTGTTATCACTTACCTACTCGAGGACGAGCAGGAGTTAAGCTTGGGGATGCTTGATACGTCTCCAATGTATCTATAATTTTTGATGCTCCATGCTTGTTTTTACACCATTTGCCTACTGTTTCGTTACACTTCGTGGCACTTTTATGCATTTTCCGGAACTAACCTATTAACAAGTTGCCACAGTGCCAGTTCCCTGTTTTCTGCTGTTTTTGTGTTTCAGAAAAGCTACACAGGAAATATTCTCAGAATTGGACGAAACAAGTTCCTAAAGTCTTATTTTTCCCGGAAGCTTCCAGAGATCCGAAGAGGAGTCGGAGGGGGGCCACGAGGGCCCCACACACCAGGGCGGCGTGGCCCAGCCCCTGGCCGCGCCCCCTACGTGTGAGGTCACCTTGGTCCACCTCTGACGATGCCCCTTCGCCTATAAAGAACCCCCGACGGAAAAAACCTAAGTACCCAATCAATTTTCCAGAACACATCACGATCCACCGCCGCCGTCGACCCAAAGATCGGGAGGGTCCAGAAGCTCTTCCCGGCACCCTGCCGGAGAGGGGAATCGCCACCGGAGGTCTTCTTCATCGCCATGCTTGCCTCCGGAGCGATGAGTGTGTAGTCTACCTTGGACTATGGGTCCATAGCAGTAGCTAGATGGTTGTCTCCTCCACCATGTGTTTCATGTTTAGATCTCATGAGCTGCCCTACATGATTGAGATCACCGTTATGTAATTCTACATGTTTGGTTTGTTGGGATCCGATGAATATTGGTGTTATGATTGAGTTTCTATAATGAAATATATCTTATGTTATCTCTATGTTGTTTATGATCTTGCATGCTCTCCGTTGATAGTAGCTATCTTGGCCGAGTAGTTGCTAGTTACTCCAAGAGGGGGTATTTGTGCTCGATAGTGGGTTCATGCCTCTATTTAATCTGGGGGAGTGACAGAAACCTCTAAGGTTGTAGATGTGCTGTTGCTACTAGGGAGAAAACAACATTCATATGCTCGAGGGCACATGCTTTGTTTACATTACACACTTTGCTTAATGCAATTATCTGTTGTTTGCAACTTAATACTCATGGGGTGTTCGGATGATATCCCCGCGAGTGGATTATTAGTCATAGATGCAGTTGGATGGCGGTCTATGTATTTTGTTGTAATGCCCAGAGTAAATCGCATAGTGATCTTCTTGACATATCACGTTTATCTTTATTCTATCAATTACCCAACTGTAATTTGTTTTGAAAGGAATATGCCCGAGAGGCAATAATAAAGTTGTTATTATATTATTCCGTGTTCATAATAGATGTTTATTTTTCATGCTAGAATTGTATTAATCGGAAACATTAATACTTGTGTGATTAATAAACTAAAAGGGTTCCTAGTAAAGCCTCTCTTTTATACTAGCTCGTTGATTAACTGATGATCAAGGTTTTCTGATCATGAACATTGGATGTTGTTAATAACGGGGTCATATCATTAGAAGAATGATGTGATGAACACTCAAACCCATAGTACGAATAGCAATACGATCAAGTCATCAAGTTCATTGCTATATCAAACTCATGCGAAGTAGTTCTAATCCTTAGACCATGAGATCATGTTAATCACTGATACCGGAAGGGTACTTTTATGATATCAAACGTCACACCGTAATAGGGTGATTATAAAGGTTGATTTGGGTACTCTGAAAGTATTAGTTGAGGCTCATGGATCAAGAGTGGGATTTGTCCATCCGGATGATGGAAAGATATTCTCTGGGCCCTTCTCGGTGATATTGCATTGGAATCGCTTGCAAGCATGTGACTAGGTCACAGGAATGCATTATCACGGAACGAGTAAAGAGACTTGTCGGGAACAAGATCGAACTAGGTATGGTTGATACCAAATGATCGGATCTCGGACAAGTAATAATATCGCGAGACAAAAGGAATTAACTATATTCGTTACTGGTTCACACGATCACTAGTTCATCATTGAGTAAGTGGGAGTCATCATGGATTTCCAGATCCCGCTGTTGATTATTGATCGGAGAGGAGTCTCGATCATGTCCACGTTATTCACGAACCGTAGGGTGACACACTTAAGGTTCGCCGTCGTTTTTGAGTGGATACGATACTCCGATCAAATTACAGGACAACATAAGGGTTGTCGGTGTTCTGGATACCGGGGTATCCCGGTCCACCTGCTCCTGGGCCCCGTCATCGGCCCATCTTCAGCCCAGGAGAGAATCAACAATCTTCGCTACGGAGAAGACCCTCGCGAGGAGGCGCCTCGTGAGGAGAACGACGACAGAAACTGCTAAGGACCAGAAGACCTCCTCACGAGCCCCTGCTGGTGAGGAGAGGAGGTGCGCCCACGTCAGCTCAGCACGTTTTCGTGCGGAGCAAGAAGACAACGGGCAGAAGACCGCGTACCGCCCACGCTACCCCCGACAGGGAGGAGACCAACTTTCTCTGTGCCTGCCCAAAGCGGCACAGTGGCAGTTGGCCACCCCCCTAAATATAGCATGGACGGTGCAGGGCGCCAGAGGAGGACGTCAGCCTCCTCCACCCACTCCTGTGGACCGGCGCCGCTACCCTACGAAGACCGAGTCTACAGAAGAACATAGTCTACAGCTGTCCTCCCTCCTTGGCCGTGTGTGGCAACCCCTTCCCCAAGAAGATAAGGGGAAGGAGGACCTTGGCGCTATAAAAGGAGGGAGAGGCCACCCCTTAGAGGGGGGGCCAGTCTAATCGAATCTTCATCTTCTTCAAGCTGCTAGTTGGGCACGCAGGTTCTTCAACCTCTGGCCAACTAGAGCTTTGTAACCAAGACCTTGTACTCCTCGCGAGGTGTCGCGTCGCAATACAAGAAGGCAGGAAGTAGGGGTTTTACCTCACCACGAAGGCCCTGAACCTGGGTAAAGCTCGGTCTCCCTCTCTGCAGTGCATTGCGCGTTCGACAATCGAGGCTTCCATCACCGTGTTTCGTTGCGATCCAAGATCTCACACGTTCAGCCCCCTGCGTTCGAATCCTTGGGTCTGTCGCGTGGTACCCTGTGTTCTTGCGACACGAAATCCACCGACATTTGGCGCGCCAGGTAGGGGGCTGTGGTGTGTTTTCTTCAAGATCTGCGTCGACATGGGTGACGATCGTCACCACCGTCTTCGCCTTCGCACTGTCTACGCAAGTCGTCGCCGAGAACGTCTCCAAGTCCTCGATGGCCTGGAGGCCATCGGAGAGGGTGAGCCAGAGATCGGCGACATCGGCTTTGGGGGCTTCGCGGCGCTCGCCAGGCCCCTTCGTCATGCGGCATGGCCGCCTCGCTTCAAGCCGGACACTGATGCGCGTTACGATGGGACCCCCGATCCCGTGGAGTTCCTACAGCAATACGCGGTCAGTGTTCGGGCGGCTGGAGGCGATGGGCGTGTCATGGCCAATTGGTTCATGATGGCTACAAAGGGAAAGCCTCGCCGGTGGCTCTGTGGGCTACCGCCGAGATCTATCTCGTCCTGGAGGGACCTCTGCGAGCGCTTCCTCGACAGATACGCATCCCTGGGACCTGAGCCAGGGGACGCGTAGGCCTACGCCGTCCTCGATGGCCCCGTCCCCAGGAGCATGAAGACAGGGCAAGGGGGCTTAAGGATCGTCACTCCCTTGCCTTCGCCTTAGGAAACGGAGTCTTGCATCTACGCGAGGAGCAAAGTGTAACAGCAGCCTCACTTGCTATTTATCCTTCCTAAATCTTTAAGATTTGTCTGGAGGTGCGAGTCTTGGCCTCACCAGCCTCACAAGTTCGGCTAACTGCGGCTTAACGCGAACGTGAGTTCTTCGCTCGGTTGCCTTTCGAGAAAGAGCCGGAGCACGGTGTCCGCGCTGGGGCCTTCGCCCGGAAAACAGCAGGCCCGCAAAACCCAGAATGGATCGAGCTCTGACTCGGGAAGGGACCCGCTACAGTCACCTCATACGATCCATGGTGCTCTCTCCTCTCGAGCGACACTCGCACGAAGGCGCATGAGCGCGTGAGAGTCGCACAATGTGTGTAGATTTCTCTAAGTTTCCTGCTGTCCCTGTCTGCGGCCTTGTGTCTCTTCTCCTGGGATCGCCTTTGTTGTGTTTGGACGCCTGGGGGGCTGCAGGGAGATAGTCCTGTATGCCATTACAGTCACCTCTGGAGCGCCAGTGCCCGCTAGCCTTGCACCACGAGCTGCATACTAAGCGTTAGGCTGCTGTCCCGCTCGGAGGCTGGCCCCTGGACGGCGTAGAACATTCCCCAGACAAAGACGAGACAAGGAAAAGTGTGCAAGGGCGCAAATGAGGACAATTTGGCGATCAATGCCTTAAGTACGATTACAACTTAAACTGGCCCAGCAGGGCAATGTCTGACAGCTGCAAAGTGTGCAGCTAACCTAGTTCTTCTGGGGAAGGTCTAAGAGGAGCTTACTGGGCGACCGCTGCGTCGCCCCCGTCGTCGTCGGCGCCATCGCTGGAGCTTGAGGACGTCCCCTCACTGGAGTCCGTCGCCTCTTCGCTGCCGGATTCTATGGAGCCGGAGGCCTCGCCGCTAGAGGAGCTCGGGGCGGACGATCCAGGGCGGGCGTAGAGGGCCTGCAGCCGTCGAAGGGCGAAGTTCAACCGCCCTGCCCTGGCTTCCGCCGCGCGGTCAGGAGCTCCGGGCGGCGGGGGTGGCGGCCTCCGCAGTACCTCTTCCAGGTTGAGGTCGGGGCGGAGGCGTTGGATGTTGGAGAAGATCCTCGTCCCCGCAAGCCCCAGCAGCTCCCGGCACTCGGCGTCGATGAGATCCAAGACCTTCGCCGACGCGCCGTCCAGCTCTTCAGCCAGCTGGCTGAAGAAGAGCATGATCGACCCGTCGTCCTCAGGGACGGTGGGCAGGTTCAGCCCGTGGATGCCCAGGCGGTGCGCCGCCGCCATGACGCGGGCTGAGAACCCGCGGAACATCTGCACCCGCTGGCTCCGCAACACGTTTGCCTCCTCTTCAGCGTCCCTGAGCTCCTGGAGCTCTCCGGCCATCTCCACGCCTTGCAGAGCCGACGCCGAGTTCTTCTCCTCCAGCCTTTGCACGTCACGCCGGAGCGAGGCGATGGTGGCATCAGCTTCAGCAAGGGCGCGCTCGGCGCCCTGGCGCACCTCCTGCGCTCCCTTCAGCTCGACCTCCATGTCGCGGACCCGGCGTTCCAGGGCCTCGCGCTTCTGCTTGTACATCAGGAGGGGCGGCGTCGTTTTTGGAGCGGAAGTCTGTGCGGCACGCCTCGGTGGTCTCTTTGCGCTTCCGCTCGAACTCCTGCTCCAGGTTGACCCGTCGCTGGTTCAGCATGTGGTCCATCTTCGCCTGGAGGGCAGCCTCGCGCTGGTTCAGCGCCTCCTGTTGCCGAGCCAGCTCGGCGGTGGTCTGGCTGGTCATCACCTCCCGGCTCTCCAGGGCCTCCCGCTCCCTGTTGAGCCGGTCCTCGAGGGCTTGGAGCTGCTCCTCTCGGAGGCGAAGTCCCCGCTCGCGCTCGCGAGCCTCTGCTTCTCGGACGGCGAGCCCAGCCTCTTGCAGGCTCAGGCTCTCCGCTCGGGAGTCCGCGCTCTCCTCACGAGCGTGGAGGAGGGCCTCCCGGTCCTCAACTTCTTCCAGCCTCCGCTGGGCGTTGGCGAGAAGGCCGTCGGCGTTCGTCCTGGCCTGGTCCAGGAGGTGCTGAGCCGCCCGCTTGGCCTCCTTCCCAGCCAAGGCTGGGTTGGGAGGCCCGACGGTGGGGGGAATCTTCTGGCGCGCTTCGGAGACAATCTTCATGGCCTCTTCGTGCGCCCTGGCCAGGACTCCCCTCGCCGATTCCCTGGCGTTCGCCAGAGCTTCCTCGGCCTCCTCGACCGCGCTGGCGCGGATCTCCTCCGCCTCCTTCCTCGCCCGCTCGCGGCGCTCGGCGGCGCGCTGGTCCAGGAGGCGGCATCTCTCTGTGGCTTGGTGAAGGAGGGCCCAGCCCTCCTCGATGCGCGCCTCCTCGGCAGAGCGCGCCCTGGCAACCTCGTCGCGGAGGGCGCCGGTGGCAGCCGCGAGCACCCTCGCCCATGGGTCTGCGGCGTGGGGCTCGGCGGCGATCCTCGCGGGCCTCCCCAGTATCTCCGGCAGGGGAGGCGAGGTAGCCCTGGAGGGCTCCGGCGCGGTGGAAGTCGTCTTCTTCTCGCCGCTGGGCTCGGGGGCTGTTCCCGAGCTGGGCGGTGCGGCGGCTCTTGCCGGAGGTGCCTCCGGAGTAGTGGAAGTGCTGGCTACAGAGGGGGCAGCAGGAGCTGCCCCCGTGGTCTCTGGTGTGCCCCCTGCGCTAGGGGGCTCGGTCGTGCTGGGAGCCGCGGTGGCTCCCGGGGCGGACTGCGCGTCCGCGGACGCACGATCCTCTTCTTCTCCGGCGGCACGCGGCGGCGTCGTCGGTGTGGCTGTGGCGGCCGGGTCAGGACCCGGCGTGGTCTGGCTGGTCTTCCTCTTCTTCCTCCTCTTCTTCTCGTCCTTCTTCTCCTCGGCACCCCTGGAGAGGAAGGGGGAGAATGAGGTCAGAGAAAGGTAAGGCAAAAGGTAAGTTTTTTTGTGCAGGAATACTCACGAGGCGTCCCGCTCCACCCATCCTCTTTTGCTCGGGAGGGAGGGAGGTGGGGGCGGGGGCGCGGAGGATTCGCCCGCCGGTTTCTTCCCTCGGGAGGTCCCAGCCTTGGGATTCCGGCTGGCGCGTTCATCGTTCAACTTGGAGCGGTGCTCCGCCTCCAGGCGGGCTCGGCGCCCCTCTTCCTCCAGGTCTCGTGAGGAGGACGCGTCGGCATCTCCCCCGGTGGGCTGGTCTGGCGAGGAGGAGTCGTCGGAGGAGGAATCTGAGAGCACCACGGTGCCCTCAGGACGCCTCCGGCGGACCAGCCGCCCACCAGACTCCGCGTCGTCGTCGCTGTCGTCGTCGTCTATTGAGGCCGAGGGCCCCGCTCCCTGAGCTGCCGAGTCCTGCTCCGAGCTTGCCGCTGGCGCGCTCGGGAGGGGACCAGGCACGACGCCATCGGCAAGGAACGGTCCCCAGGCATTGAACTTCAAGACCCCCGCCGTAGCGCGACTGATCTCCCGAGCGCCCAGGCAATAGATCGGGAGGGCATTGCGCGGGATGGCGGGGATGGCAGCAGAAGAGAAGAAGGCTCTTATTACCTCCTCCCGAGCGTCGGCGTTGAGCTCGCCGATGTGGAGCCTGAGGTCGTCTCCGGACCTGTGCCTCCAGATCTCCCGGCGGTGGTCGTGCAGGGGGGCGATGCGTTGGGTGACAAACTCCACCCCGACCATGGTCCCTGTAACACCGGCCTTCCGGAGATCTTGGATCCGCGGGCGGAGCGTCTTCAGGGCTTCCTCCGGCAGGGCCTCGCTGGCCCAGGTGGTGAGCTTGATGGGAGGGATCCCCGTCACGAGGAAGAGCTCCGATTCTTCGAGGATGTCGACGAAGAACCAGCGGCTCCGGAAGTCCTCGACTTTCTTCATCCACTTCAGGTCGATGAAGTCGCCCTCTGTCCCGGCGATGGCGATGAAGGAGACGCATCCAGAACTCTGGTTGAGCCCAGAGGACCGGAGGGAGAAGAGGTGGCGAAAGTACGCCACCGACGGCTTGATGCCGATCCAGGCCTCGCAGGCGTAGGCGAAGACCGCCAGCAAGGTGACAGACTTGGGGTGCAGGTGGATGGCCTGGATCCCGTAGGTCTCCAGGATCGCCAGGAAGAAGGGGGAGAACGGCGGCAGCAGGCCGGCGAAGACGGAGAAGAGGAAAAAGGGCTGCGCCGTCGCGGGCAGAGTGTCCCGCGGCGCGCGGCCGTGCCAGATGCGGGTGGCGCCCCACTCGTTTTTGCTGCTCCCGACCATCTCTCGGACGGTCTGGAGCTCGCGGCTGCTCTTGATGCGGGATTCAAGCAGGCGCGCCGCCGGTCGCGGCGCCGCTCCGGAAGACCTCGCTGCTCCGATGGCCCGGCGCGGTGCCATTGCTCTGGGCGGGGGCGAGGTGCAGCGGGAAGATTGGAAGCTAGAAGGGATTTGGTGCTCAAGATCTTCGACAGGGAAGTGGCGGCGGCGGTGTGCTATGTGGAAGGGGAAGGAGCCTTCTCTGCCAAGCTTTTAAGGGGGGCAGCCAGGGCGCGGTTTCCGAAGCGTCGGCCTTGACACGACGGTTCGAAAAATGCCCGTTGCCCCACTAAGCACGACCCCCACGCCGCTTCGCTCCGCCAGTTGCGAGGGTGCCACGTGCCCACGATCTCCGCTTCTTCACATGGTCCTCTGACCGCACGGTTGACGCGTGCCGTTGGAGGGCCCAGCAGCTTCGGGGGCCCCCGACCCTTCGCTTCCTCAGGAGGATGCGTTCATGGGCCGGGCTCCCGGGGGCTACTGTCGGTGTTCTGGATACCGGGGTATCCCGGTCCACCTGCTCCTGGGCCCCGTCATCGGCCCATCTTCAGCCCAGGAGAGAATCCACAATCTTCGCTACGGAGAAGACCCTCACGAGGAGGCGCCTCATGAGGAGAACGACGACAGAAACTGCTAAGGACCAGAAGACCTCCTCACGAGCCCCTGCTGGTGAGGAGAGGAGGTGGGCCCATGTCAGCTCAGCACGTTTTCGTGCGGAGCAAGAAGACAACGGGCAGAAGACCGCGTACCGCCCACGCTACCCCCGACAGGGAGGAGACCAACTTTCTCTGTGCCTGCCCAAAGCGGCACAGTGGCAGTTGGCCACCCCCCTAAATATAGCATGGACGGTGCAGGGCGCCAGAGGAGGACGTCAGCCTCCTCCACCCACTCCTGTGGACCGGCGCCGCTACCCTACGAAGACCGAGTCTACAGAAGAACATAGTCTACAGCTGTCCTCCCTCCTTGGCCGTGTGTGGCAACCCCTTCCCCAAGCAGATAAGGGGAAGGAGGACCTTGGCGCTATAAAAGGAGGGAGAGGCCACCCCTTAGAGGGGGGCCAGTCTAATCGAATCTTCATCTTCTTCAAGCTGCTAGTTGGGCACGCAGGTTCTTCAACCTCTGGCCAACTAGAGCTTTGTAACCAAGACCTTGTACTCCTCGCGAGGTGTCGCGTCGCAATACAAGAAGGCAGGAAGTACGGGTTTTACCTCACCACGAGGGCCCTGAACCTGGGTAAAGCTCGGTCTCCCTCTCTGCAGTGCGTTGCGCGTTCGACAATCGAGGCTTCCGTCACCGTGTTTCGTTGTGATCCAAGATCTCACACGTTCAGCCCCCTGCGTTCGAATCCTTGGGTCCGTCGCGTGGTACCCCGTGTTCTTGCGACACGAAATCCACCGACAAGGGTTGTTTCAGAAAAGCACCGAAACTGTTTCGGGATATCAAAATAACTCAAGGGTGTATTTGTTAATGTTTGTTAATTGAATGAATTAACAAATATTAAATAAATAAAAATGTTTTATTAAATCAATAAGTGTGAATTTTAATTAGCATGAATGTCATGCAAAATTAAAATGGGGGTTACCTCATGTTGATGAGGGGGTTACCACCATGAAGGGAATGAAGAGGGAGTTATCACCATGAAGAGGAGGAGGGCCTCCATGGCCGGCCACCCCTTGGGGGCTGCCCCTCCTCCCCTATATAAACCCCTCCCTCTCCTCCATGTGACACACTACTTGATCCTCCCCTCCCTCGCATAGTTGCTGCCCAATTTCCGTCTCTGCTTAGCGAAGCTCTGTCGGAATTGTAGTTCGTAGTTCATACACTTAGAGAAGTGTGTAGTGGAGTGTCTGGTGGATCCCTTCTTCCGCTGCCCCGCTGGACCGAGGGCGTGGAGGAGTCGATGTCAAGCTGTACGTGTGACCGAGCACGGGGGCGCTGCCACTTGTGGCGCCGTGTACACGATCTTGTGATCGTCAAGTGAACCACTACGTCGACTACATCAAGTGAACAACTACGTCGACTACGTGCGTCTACATCGACTCTCCATTGTCAACGTTTGTGCGGGAACGTAATCCCCGCTTACGGTCGTCGAGGGTTAGTCTCCGTTGCTACCACCTCGTATTGTATCCTGGCTAGTTTCTGTGTTCTTGCGTAGGAAATTTTTTGTTTTCTATGCTACGAACCCATCATGTTTACCCAGCATGTGTTATTTATCTTATGGAGAGACACCACTAGTGAACTGTGGACCCCGGTCCTATTTCCATCATATTGCTATCACCTGTTTACTTTACTCGCACTATTTACTTTACTCGCATACTATTATCACTTTCCACTCGATACGCTCATACCCTTTGTTTCAAGCAAACCGGTGAGATTGACAAACTCATCGCAAGTTGGGAACAAAGTACTTGGTTGTGTGTGTGCAGGTTCCACGTTGCTGCTCGCAGAGCAAAGCTTGGACGAGGCGCCCTATAAATTGTCCGGAGCTGTCGCGAAGCTTGCAAGCATCACCTTCAATCGTATTGTCTGCTCTTCTCCTGATCGACATACCTTGGTTTCTTAACTGAGGGAAAACTTGCTGCTATATTCATCAAAACCTTCTCTTGGGGTTTTCCAACTGGCCGGTCATTTACTACACATCTTTCATACTGTCATCACCGCGCCATCACCGGGGGACGGAGGTTGGGCTCGGGACCTGTTCCATACATGGTACTCATCCGGTTAATGGTGGTTCGATTGTTTCAGGGCAGACGGCTGTAGCTCGGTGCTTGGAGCCGACTGCCAGTCAAGTGAATAACGCAGGAAGCAAAAATACACGAAGTGTTTTTTGTGGAGCTGGCTGTAACTAGCCGCTCCGGCATCCTTTATTCATTGACAAGTATTCGAGGTACAAGCTTTGGCCTTAATAGAAGAAAGGCCTTAAGAGATTGACATTCTAGGGACGCTCTGTCTCCTTGTCAGAATTATCTGCCTTGTTCTTCCTGGGCTCTTGCGCGTCGATGAGGTAATATGCCCCAATGCCTAGCACCCTGATAATGAACAGTCCTGTCGATGGATTTCGTGTCGCAAGAACACAGGGTACCACGCGACGGACCCGAAGATTCGAACGCAGGGGGCTGAACGTGTGAGATCTTGGATCGCAACGAAACACGGTGACGGAAGCCTCGAGTGTCGAACGCGCAACGCACTGTAGAGAGAGAGACCGAGCTTTACCCAGGTTCAGGGCCCTCGTGGTGAGGTAAAACCCCTACTTCCTGCCTTCTTGTATTGCAACGCGACACCTCGCGAGGAGTACAAGGTCTTGGTTACAAAGCTCTAGTTGGCCAGAGGTTGAAGAACCTGCGTGCCCAACTAGCAGCCTGAAGAAGATGAAGATCCGATCTCCCCTAAGGGGTGCCTCCCCCTCCTTTTATAGCGCCAAGGTCCTCCTTCCCCTTATCTTCTTGGGGAAGGGGTTGCCACACACGGCCAAGGAGGGAGGACAGCTGTAGACTCTATTCTTCTGTGGACGTAGTCTTCGTAGGGTAGCGGTGCCGGTCCACAGGAGTGGGTGGAGGAAGCTGACGTCTTTCTCTGGCGCCCTACACCGTCCACGCTATTTTTAGGGGGGCGGCCAACAACCACTGTGCCGCTTTAGGCAGGCACAGCGAAAGTTGGTCTCCTCCCTGTCGGGGGTAGCGTGGGCGGTACGCGGTCTTCTGCCCGTTATCTTCTTGCTCTGCACGCGAACGTGCTGAGCTGACGTGGGCGTGCTTCCTCTCCTCACCAGCAGAGGCTCGTGAGGAGGTCTTCTGGTCCTTAGCAGTTTTGGTCGTCGTTCTCCTCACGAGGCGCCTCCTCGTGAGGGTCTTCTCCGTAGCTTGGATCTTCGTCCTTCCCCTGGGCTGAAGATGGGCCAATGATGGGGCCCAGGAGCAGGTGGACCGGGATACCCCGGTATCCAGAACACCGACAGTAGCCCCCGGGAGCCCGGCCCGCGAACGCGCCCTCTTGAGGAAGCGAAGTGCCGGGGGCCCCCGAAGCTGCTGGGCCCACCAACAGCATGCGTCAACCGCGCGGTCAGAGGACCATGTGAAGAAGCGGAGGTCGTGGGCACGTGGCGCCCTCATAGTTGACGAAGCGAGGCGGCGTGGAGATCGTGCGTAGTGGGTGGGGCAACGGGCGTTTTTCGAACCGTCGCGTCAAGGCCGACGCTTCGGAAACCGCGCCCAGGCCGTCCCCTTAAAGGCTTGGCAGAGAAGGCTCCTTCCTCTTTCCCACAGCACACCGCCGCCGCCACCTCCCTTCCGAAGATCTTGCGCACCAAATCCCTCCTATCTTCCAATCTTTCCGTTGCATCTCGCCCCCGCTCAGAGCAATGGCACCGCGCCGGGCCATTGGAGCAGCGAGGTCTTCTGGAGCGGCGCCACGACCGGCGGCGCCCCTGCTCGAATCCCGCATCAAGAGCTGCCGCGAGCTCCAGACCGTCCGAGAGATGGTCGGGAGCAACAACAACGAGTGGGGCGCCACCCGCATGAAGGCACGGCCGCGCGCCGCGGGACACTTTGCCCCCGACGGCGCAGCCCTTCTTCCTCTTCTCCGTCTTCGCCGGCCTGTTGCCGCCGTTCTCCCCCTTCTTCCTGGCGATCCTGGAGACCTACGGGATCCAGGCCATCCACCTGCATCCCAAGTCCGTCACCTTGCTGGCAGTCTTCGCCTACGCCTGCGAGGCCTGGA
This sequence comes from Dactylis glomerata, assembly GCA_007115705.1. Taxonomy (NCBI): domain Eukaryota; kingdom Viridiplantae; phylum Streptophyta; class Magnoliopsida; order Poales; family Poaceae; genus Dactylis; species Dactylis glomerata. The sequence continues at coordinate 685,133 of QXEO01001327.1, forward strand.
TCGGCATCAAGCCATCGGTGGCGTACTTCCGCCACCTCTTCTCCCTCCGGTCCTCTGGGCTGAACCAGAGTTCCGGATGCGTCTCCTTCATCGCCACCGCCGGGACAGAGGGCGACTTCATCGACTTGAAGTGGATGAAGATAGTCGAGGATTTCCGGAGCCGCTGGTTCTTCGTCGACATCCTCGAAGAATCGGAGCTCTTCCTCGTGACTGGGATCCCTCCCGTCAAGCTCACCACCTAGGCCAGCGAGGCCCTTCCTGAGGAAGCCCTGAAGACGCTCCGCCCGTGGATCCGAGATCTTCGGAAGGCCGGTGTTACGGGGACCATGGTCGGGGTGGAGTTCTTCACCCGACGCATCGCCCCCTGCAGGACCACCGCCGGGAGATCTGGAGGCACAGGTCCGGAGACGACCTCAGGCTCCACATCAGCGAGCTCAACGCCGACGCTCGGGAGGAGGTAATAAGAGCCTTCTTTTCTTCCGCTGCCATCCCCGCCATTCCGCGCACTGCCCTCCCGATCTACAGCCTGGGCGCCCGGGTGACCAGCCGCGTTACGGCAGGGGTCTTGAAGTTCAACGCCTGGGGCCCGTTCCTTGCCGACGGCGTCGTGCCTGGCCCCCTCCCGAGCGCACCTGCGGTAAGCTCGGAGCAGGACTCGGCAGCTCGGGGAGCGGGGCCCTCGGCCTCTAGAGACCTTGATGACGATGACGCGGAGTCCGGCGAGCAGCTGGTCCGCCGGAGGCGCCCCGAGGGCACAGTGGTGCTCTCGGATTCCTCCTCCGACGATTCCTCCTCGCCAGACCAGCCCACCGGAGGAGATGTCGACGCGTCCTCCTCGCGAGGCCTAGAGGAGGAGGAGCGGTTGGCCTGCCTGGAGGCGGAGCGCCGCTCCAAGTCCAACGACGAATGCGCCAGCCGGCGCCCTGAGGCCGGGGCCTCCCACGGCAAGAAGCCGGCGGGCGAATCTTCCGTGCCCCCGCCCCCACCTTCCTCCCTCCCGAGCAAAAGAGGATGGGTGGAGCGGGACACCTCGTGAGTGTTCCTGCACAAAGACCTTTACCTTTTGCCTTACCTTTCCCCTCTTTTCCTCCCCAGGGATGCCGAGGAGAAGAAGGAAGAGAAGAAGAAGAGGAGGAAGAAGAGGAGAACCAGCCAGGCCACGCCGGGTCCTGAACCAGCCGCCACGGCCACCCCAACGACGCCGCCGCGCGCCGCCGGAGAAGAAGAGGATCGCGCATCTACGGACGCGCAGTCCGCCCCGGGAGCCGCCGCGGCTCCCGGCACGACCGAGCCCCCTAGCGTAGGGGGCACACCAGAGACGATGGGGGCAGCTCCTGCTGCCCCCTCTGTAGCCAGCATCACTCCGGAGGCACCTCCGGCAAGAACCGCTGCACCGCCAAGCTCGGGAACAGCCCCCGAGTCCAGCAGCGAGAGGAGGATGACTTCCACCGCGCCGGAGCCCTCCAGGGCTACATCGCCTCCCCTGCCGGAGATACTGGGGAGACCCGCGAGGATCGCCACCGAGCCCCACGCCGCCGACCCATGGGCGAGGGTGCTCGCGGCCGCGACCGGCGCCCTCCGCGACGAGGTTGCCAGGGCGCGCTCCGCCGAGGAGGCGCGGATCGACAAGGGCTGGGCCCTCCTGCACCAGGCCACGGAGAGGTGCCGCCTCCTGGACCAGCATGCCGCCGAGCGCCGCGAACAGGCGAGGAAGGAGGCCGAGGAGATCCGCGCCAGCGCGGTTGAGGAGGCTGAAGAAGCCCTGGCAAATGCCAGGGAATCGGTGAGGGGAGTCCTGGCCAGGGCGCACGAAGAGGCCATGAAGATCATCTCCGAGGCGCGCCAGAAGATTCCCCCCACCGTCGGGCCTCCCAACCCAGCCTTGGCTGGGGAGGAGGCCAAGCGGGCAGCTCAGCACCTCCTGGACCAGGCCAGGACAAATGCTGACAGTCTTCTTGCCAATGCTCAGCAGAGGCTGGACGAGGTCGAAGACCGGGAGGCCCTCCTCCACGCTCGCGAGGAGAGCGCTGATTCCCGGGCGGAGAGCCTAAGCCTGCAAGAGGCTGGGCTCACCGTCCGAGAAGCAGAGGCTTGCGAACGCGAGCGGGGACTTCGCCTCTGAGAGGAGCAGCTCCATGCCCTCGAGGACCGGCTCAACAGGGAGCGAGAGGCCCTCGAGAGCCGGGAGGCAATGGCCAGCCGGTTCAATGACGAGCTGACTCGGCGCCAAGAAGCGCTGAACCAGCGCGAGGCTTCCCTTCAGGCGAAGATGGACCACATGCTGAACCAGCGGCGGATCAGCATGGAGCAGGAGTATGAGCGGAGGCGCGCCGAGACCACCGAGGCGTGCCGCGCGGACTTCCGTTCCAAGACTGACGCCGCCCTGGTGATGTACAAGCAGAAGCGCGAGACCCTGGAGTGCCAGGTCCGCGACCTAGAGACCGAGCTGAGGGGGGCGCACGAGGTGCGCCGGGGCGCCGAGCGCGCCCTTGCTGAAGCGGATGCCGCCATCGCCTCGCTCCGGCGCGACGTGCAGAGGCTTGAGGAGGAGAACTTGGCGTCGGTCCTGCAAGGCTAGGGACTCCGAAGAGGAGGCACGCGTGCTGCGAAGGCAGCGAGTGCAGATGTTCCACGGGTTCTCAGCCCGTGTCATGGCGGCGGCGCACCGCCTGGGCATCCACGGGCTGACCCTGCCCACGGTCCCTGAGGACGACGGGTCGATCTTGCTCTTCTTCAGCCAGTTGGCTGAAGAGCTGGACGGCGCGTCGGCGAAGGTCCTGGAGCTCATCGACGCCGAGTGCCGGGAGCTGCTGGGGCTCGCGGGGACCAGGATCTTCTCCAACATCCAACGCCTTTGCCCCGACCTCAATCTGGAAGAGGTGCTGCGGAGGCCGTTGCCTCCTCCGCCAGGAACTCCTGACCGTGCAGCGGAGGCCAGGGCAGGACGTCTGGGCATCGCCCTGCGACGGTTGCAGGCCATTTACGCCCGCCCTGGAGCAACGGCACCGGAGAGCTCCTCCAGCGGTGACACCTCCGGCTCCGGAGAGTCTAGCAGTGAGGAGGCCGGGGAGGAAGACGACGGATCGTCAGAGTCCAGCGGAGAGGCGTCCTCAGGCTCCAGCCAAGGCACCGGCGACGGCGAGGGCGAAGCAGCAGTCGCCCAGTAAGCTCCTCCTAGACCTCCTCTAGAAGAACTAAGTTAGCTGCACACTTGGCAGCCGTCAGACATTGCCCTGCTGGGCCAGTTTAAGTTGTAACCATACTTAAGGCGTCGTTCGCCGAATTGTCTTTATTTGCACCCTTGTACATTTTTCCTTGTCTCGTCTTTGTCTGGGGAATGCTCTACGCCGTTCAGGGGCCAACCTCCGAGCGGGACAGCAGCCTAACGCTTAGTATGCAGCTCGTGGTGCAAGGCTAGCGGGCACTAGCGCTCCAGAGGTGACTGTAATGGCATACAGGACTATCTCCCTGCAGCCCCCAGGCGTCCAAACACAACAAAGGCGATCCCAGGAGAAGAAACACAAGGCCGCAGACAAGGACAGCAGAAGACTTAGAGAAATCTACACAAATTGTGCGACTCTCGCGCGCTCATGCGCCTTCGTGCGAGTGTCGCTCGAGAGGAGAGAGCACCATGGATCGTATGAGGTGACTGTAGCGGGTCCCTTCCCTAGTCAGAGCTCGATCCGTTCTGGGTTTTGCGGGCCTGCTGTTTTCCGGGCGAAGGCCCCAGCGCGGACACCGTGCTCCGGCTCTTTCTCGAAAGGCAGTCGAGCGAAAACTCACGTTCGCGTTAAGCCACAGTCAGCTAAACTCGCGAGGCTGGTGGAGCCAAAACTCGCGATTCCAGGCAGATTCTATAAGTTAGAAAAGATTAATGGCGAGTGAGATTGCCGTTATACTTTGCTCCTTGCGCAGATGAAGAGTTCCGTTTCCTAAGCGGAGGCAAGGGGGTGAGCGCCTTAAGCCCTCCTGCCCAATCTTCACGCTCCTGGGGACGAGGCCATCGAGGAAGGCGCAAGCCTACGCATCCTCTGGCACAGGTCCCAGAGGTGCGTATCTGTCGAGGAAGCGCTCGCAGAGGTCCCTCCAGGACGAGATGGACCTTGGCGGTAGCCCACAGAGCCACCGGCGAGGCTCTCCCTTCGTGGCCATCATGAACCAATTGGCCATGACACGCCCATCGCCTCCAGCCGCCCGAACACTGGCCGCGTATTGCTGTAGGAACTCCACGGGATCGGAGGTCCCATCGTAACGCGCACCAATATCCGGCCTGAAGTGAGGCGGCCATGTCGCACGACGAAGGGGCCCGGCGAGCGCCGCGAAGCCCCCAAAGCCGAGGTCGCCGACCTCTGGCTCACCCTCTCCAATGGCCTCCAGGCCATCGAGGACTTGGAGACGTTCTCGGCGACGACTTGCGTAGACAGCACGAAGGCGAAGACGGTGATGACGATCGTCACCCATGTCGAAGCAGATCTTGAAGGAAACGCACCACAGCCCCCTACCTGGCGCGCCAAATGTCGATGGATTTCATGTCGCAAGAACACGGGGTACCACGCGACGGACCCGAAGATTCGAACGCAGGGGGCTGAACGTGTGAGATCTTGGATCGCAACGAAACACGGTGACGGAAGCCTCGAGTGTCAAACGCGCAACGCACTGCAGAGAGAGAGACCGAGCTTTACCCAGGTTCAGGGCCCTCGTGGTGAGGTAAAACCCCTACTTCCTGCCTTCTTGTATTGCAACGCGACACCTCGCGAGGAGTACAAGGTCTTGGTTACAAAGCTCTAGTTCGCCAGAGGTTGAAGAACCTGCGTGCCCAACTAGCAGCCTGAAGAAGATGAAGATCCGATCTCCCCTAAGGGGTGGCCTCCCCCTCCTTTTATAGCGCCAAGGTCCTCCTTCCCCTTATCTTCTTGGGGAAGGGGTTGCCACACACGGCCAAGGAGGGAGGACAGCTGTAGACTCTATTCTTCTGTGGACGTAGTCTTCGTAGGGTAGCGGCGCCGGTCCACGGGAGTGGGTGGAGGAAGCTGACGTCTTCCTCTGGCGCCCTGCACCGTCCACGCTATTTTTAGGGGGGCGGCCAACAACCACTGTGCCGCTTTAGGCAGGCACAACGAAAGTTGGTCTCCTCCCTGTCGGGGGTAGCGTGGGTGGTACGCGGTCTTCTGCCCGTTATCTTCTTGCTCGGCACGCGAACGTGCTGAGCTGACGTGGGCGTGCTTCCTCTCCTCACCAGCAGGGGCTCGTGAGGAGGTCTTCTGGTCCTTAGCAGTTTTGGTCGTCGTTCTCCTCACGAGGCGCCTCCTCGTGAGGGTCTTCTCCGTAGCTTGGATCGTCGTCCTTCCCCTGGGCTGAAGATGGGCCGATGACGGGGCCCAGGAGCAGGTGGACCGGGATACCCCGGTATCCAGAACACCGACAAGTCCCTCCCAAGGAGAGGACAGCTTGTGCATGCCTTTGGTGTTTTGGACCAGCCAGAGTACGAGATCTCCTTCGCGGAAAGCGAGAGGATGGATCTTCCGGCTGTGATATCGTCGCAGCTACAGCTGGTAGAGCGCTGATCTGGCCAAGGCCTGCTCTCGTGCCTCCTCGAGGAGGTTGACGCCATCTTCACGAGCTTCTTTCACTTGCTCTTGTGTGTACTGGACCACTCTGGGCGCATCAAATTCGATGTCGGTGGGTAACACAGCCTCTGCCCCGTAGACCAGGAAGAAAGGAGTGAAGCCGACAGAGCGGTTAGGAGTGGTGCGCAGGCTCCAGAGCACTGAGGGTAGCTCTTCGACCCAGCAGACGGTTGAGCACTCAAGGGGCTCGACCAGTCTTGGCTTGATGCCGGATAGGATCAGGCCATTTGCCTTCTCCACCTGCCCGTTGGACTGAGGATGTGCCACTGACGTCAGGTCCAGCCAGATGCCTTTCTGGCTGCAGAACTCTGCGAAGACTCCCTTTGCGAAGTTTGTCCCGTTGTCAGTGATGATGCTGTGTGGGACTCCATATCTCACGATGATCTCGTTGAAGAACTTGATGGTTGATGAGCCGTCGAGTTTTTTGGTTGGATTGGCTTCGATTCACTTGGTGAACTTGTCCACCGCTACCAGGAGATGCGTTAAGCCCCCGGGCCATGTCTTGAACGGTCCCACCATGTCGAGGCCCCAGACAGCAAACGGCCAAGTGAGTGGGATGGTCTTGAGGGCCGCCGTTGGGGTATGCCGGTGCTTGGAGAAGCCTTGCAGCCGTTGCAATGCTTCACCAGTTGATCTGCATCTCGTAGGGCCATCGGCCAGTAGAAGCCATGGCGAAAAGCTTTGGCCACCAAGGCTCTAGAAGACGCGTGGTGTCCGCACTCCCCTTGATGTATCTCTTTCAGCAGCTCTTGTCCCTCTTCCGGCTCGACGCATTTCTGGAAGATTCCCGACACACTACGCTTGTACAGCTCGCTGTTGATGATGGTGTACACCTACATGTGGTGTTGGAGTCGCCTGGCTTCTATTTCGTCTTGCGGCAAGTCCCTAGTGATGAGGTAGTTGGAGAATGGCTCCGCCCAGGATGGTATCTCCCGGATGTGGAAGACACTGGCGACCAGAGGGTCAGCAGCCCCTGGGTCCATCGACATGCCGGCTTCGTTTGGTTGGCCGGCTGCGGGGGATGGCTTGGAGACAGCAGCCCCTGAGTCCTTCCCCGAGCCGGCCGCGCTGGGCTGGCCGACTGCTCCTTTCAGCTCCGAGACGGCAGCCCCCGAGTCTGGCAATGGTGCCTGAGCCAGAACTTGGTCTTCCGGCACATAGATGGAGCCAGACTCCGGCGATGGCTTGATGGTGGGCTTGCGGATTATCTCCAGCGACACTCCAGCTGGAATCTCCTGCTTGGTGGAGCCAATCTTCGACAGCCGAGCCGCCTCATCGTTGTTCGCTTTGGGGATGTGATGGAACTCACAGCCTTTGAAGAAACCATAGAGCTGATGGACGTAGAAGCGATAGGAGGCCATGTTGGCGTCCTTTGCATCCCATTCCCCCGAAACCTGGTGCACCACAAGGTCAAAGTCCCCAAAGCAGAGGATTCTCCGGATGCCAATCTCCTTGGCCAGCTTGAGCCCATGCACCAGGGCCTCGTATTCGGCGACGTTGTTTGATGCACGGAAGTGGATCTGCAGCATGTACAACAACTTGTCTCCCTTGGGAGAAGTGAAGACAATGCCGGCTCCCAAGCCCCCGCGCATCTTGGAGCCATCGAAGTTCATTCGCCAGTATGTGGAGTCTGGAGCCGGCGGCAGGTACTGGTTCTCTCCCCAGTCAGCAAAGAAATCTGCGAGGATCTGGGACTTGATCGTCGTCCTGGGCTTGTACTGAATGGTGTGAGCGGCTAGCTCGATCGCCCATTTAGCCACCCTGCCAGTAGCATCTTTGCATCCGATGATCTCCGAGAGCGGGGTGGTGCTCACCAACGTGATAGGATGCTCCTCGAAGTAGCGCTTCAGCTTCCAGGCCGCCATGTACACGCCGTACGTGACCTTCTGGTGATGCGGGTAGTTCTGCTTGGAGATGGTGAGCACTTCAATTAGATAGTACACCGGGCGCTGAACCGGTAGCTCCTTGCCTTCCTCGGCACGTTCCACCACGATCACAACGCTGGCGACTCGCGGAGTGGCTGCGATGTAGAGCAGCATTGGTTCTCGCAAAGCCGGCGCTGCAAGGACTGGCACTGTGGACAGAGCTCGCTTGAGGTTGTTGAAGGCATCGTCAGTGCACTGGGACCAAACGAAATGGTCCATCTTCTTCATCAGCTGATACAGCAGCATCGCCTTCTCTCCGAGCCGGCTGACAAATCGACTGAGCGAGGCCAAGCAGCGGGCGAACTTCTGCACATCTCTGAGCTCGGTGGGCGGCTCTAGGGCCTCGATGGCTTTTATCTTCGAGGGGTTAGCCTCGATCCCTCCCTGGGAAACGATATAACCTAGGAGCTGTCCAGCCGGCACGCCAAAGGTGCACTTCTCAAGATTGAGCTTCATGCGATAGCGTCGCAAGTTGGTGAAGGTCTCCTTGAGGTCATCGAGAAGTGTGCCGCTCTGCTTGGTCTTCACCACCACATCGTCCACGTAGGCATGCACATTTTGCCCTATCTGCCCTTGCAGACATCGCTGCATCATTCGCTGGTAAGTTGCTCTAGCGTCCTTCAGGCCAAAGGGCATGGTGACGTAGCAGTAGGCTCCGTACGGGGTGATGAAGGATGTCTTGATCTGATCTGGCTGGTACAGCGGGATCTGGTGGTAGCCCGAATAGGCATCCAGGAAGGACAGCAGGTCGCAGCCGGCTGTGGAGTCGATCACCTGGTCGATGCACGGTAGCGCAAAGGGATCCTTGGGGCAGGCCTTGTTGAGGCTTGTGTAGTCAATACACACGCGCCAAGTGTTGTTCTTCTTTAGGACCAAGACTGGGTTCGCCAACCAGTCAGGGTAGAACACTTCCATGATGATGCCGGCTGCAAGGAGCCCCGCGATCTCTTCACCAATGGCCTTTCTCTTCTCTTCTGCAAAGCACCGCAGCGGTTGCTTGACTGGCTTGGCATCTGGCCGGACATGAAGTGAGCGCTCAGCCAGCTCCCTCGGAACACCTGGCATGTCTTTTGGAGACCATGCGAAGATGTCCCGATTCTCACGGAGGAAGCTGCTGAGCTCGCTTTTCTATTTGGCAGAGAGGCCGGTGCCGATGATGACGAACTTGGTTGGGTCGCTCTTGTCCAACAGGATTTTCTTGACATCATTGGCCGGCTCGAATTGCTCCACTAGTGACTAGCGAACCGGCACGTCCTGCTGGGTCAGGGCCACGTGGTGGAGGAGTTGCCGCTTCTCCTCAGCGATGACCAACGCTTCTGCCAGCTGCGAGCTGGCCCTGGCGCACTCTAGCGACTTCTTGAAGCATCCCGAGATTGTGATCACGCCTCTGGGACCTGGGAGCTTCATCTTGAGATACGCGTATAGTGCGGCACCACCATGAACTTCGCTAGGGCCAGACGGCCAAGCAGCGCATGGTAGGGACTGCTGATGTCCACCACCTCGAACCAGATTGGCTCGCGGTGGCTATTGCCTTTCTCCCTGAAGAGAACCTCTAGCTGCACCTTACCCATAGGGGTGCACGAATGCCCTGGCACGATGCCATGGAAGGTGAGCCGGCTCGGCTTCAGCTGAGCAAGCGGAATGCCCAGCTTCTCCATTAAACTCCGGTACAGAAGGTTGATGCTGCTGCCACCATCGATGAGCACTTGGGAGAAACGGAAGGTGTGCGTATCAGAGTGCACGATGGGATCCAAAACCAGAGCGTATTCTCCAGGGCTGGGCATCAGTGGCGGATGGTCCTTGCGCCCCCAAGTGATAGCCGCCTCGGACCAGTGCATGTACTGGGGCTCCTCTAGCATGACGGCATTAACCTCCGCCTCGTACCAAAGGTCGTTCCTTTTGTCTTTCTCTGGAGTGATGAAGATGTGGTACTGCTCGACGACAGCCAGGAAGTCGTCGTCGCCTTGGTCTGGCTTTTCGGCAGCCGGCTCGCGCTGGTGGTCCCCCTGACCTCCAGCCGGCTACGCCTGCGGAGCGCCAGGGAGATGCTGGGCGCGTTGCTCTAGCTCCTTGATGAAGCTGCACTGACACGTGGAGTGGGTCATTTCCCTGCTGGGGGTGCTGTGGAATTTGCACGGCTGGTCGAGCACCGCATCAAGGGTGTACTTGCCCTCCTTGCGCCCCTGACCGTTGCCGGCAGCCCCCAGGCCTCCTTGGTCAGCCGCCGCTCGCTTTGAGCTGGCAGGGCCCTTGGTGAGCGCCTTCATTTGATCAAGCCACAGGTGGACGTGTAGAGCCGGCTGGTGAGCCTGAGATCTTGGCTCAGCCGCTAGAGCTGGGACTTGGCGTGGCCGGCCATCTCCGCCTGCCCGCTGGGGGCGGCGGCCTCGGCCATTGCAGCTTGGAGCACGACCGCCCTGACTGCGCCCCTCCAGGCCTTGTCTTGACGATGGAGGCCGCTGGATCTGGCTTGGGCCCATAGCAGAGAGTCCATGGCCGCGCCGTAGGCCATGAGCTAGCTCGGCTGGCGTGACTCCATGTGCGTCGTAGAACTCGCGGAGCGTGGTGCTCATGCGGCATCGGGCGTCTTCATCCTTGGCCACCTTGCTGAGGAGGACGAGGCACGTTTGTTCCAGGGCCTCTATCGTCGGGATGACTATCTGGGTAGGCCAAGGGCAGAGCCATCTACCGGCTAACATCCCAGGGATCATCGTGACGTCCGGCCAAAGAGGTCGGCTTCAACCGAAGGGCCGGCTGCGCCAGCAGCCGGCTGGCGACTTCACCATCGAAGGACCGAGCTGGTGAAGACGACGAAAACACTCCAACGGACGCTTTGCCAAAAGTAACGTGGCCCCGACAAGGTCGACAGAGGCAGGAGACCAGCGTGACGCCAGCCATGCTCGGCCTTCACCAACCAGCGGGCAAGCCTTTCCTCCACGAAAGGATCCAAGGCAGAGTGGAGGCATATGCTCCAAAGATGCTGGTCCAAGGGGAAAAGACACTTTATAAAGTAGCCTGCGCCGAGACAGAAGGCCAGAGGACGGTAGGCCCACATCAACACCGCTGCCATGGAGGAGCCGGTAGCCGGGCGGCTAGACACCGAACTGTAACCAGGCCCCCGCCTATATAAGGGGGCCTGGACCCTTAGACTAGGGAGATCGAACTCTTCATCTTCTACCTCTAGACAATATAGCTCTAGGAGCCTTGTAAGCCACCATGTGCTAAGAATAAACAACAAGGCAGGAAGTAGGGGTGTTACTTCCAGAGTGGAGGGCCCTGAACCTAGGTAAATGCTCGTGTCCTAGTTACACAATCTCGAGCCAGACCCGTCGTTGCACACCGTCGAGCCCCTCCGTTAAGCCACCCCCATGGCTACTCTCACCAAAATACCACGACAGTTGGCGCCCACCGTGGGGCAACGCGCGGCAACGACCGGAGTGAAGTTCCGGTCGGGATCCCCATCGACCCTCGGCAAGAAGGTCGCCTCCGGCATTGTATGGAGGTTCGGCACCTTCGCCTGCATTAGCGACAACCTCGCCTGTTTCAAGGACGGCTTCGGCGATAGCGACTCCTTCCTCGACGTCAGCGGCCACCACTTCTACGTCACCGAGCCCTTCCCTGAGGAGGTAACAGATGTGCTTGACCCCCTCTATATGATGCAGGCCCAAGCTGCAGCGAAAGCAGCGACCTTGACACCATGGTCGAAGTGATGGCCCTGGGGACAAAGAGGGCGGCGACTCACCGCGCCCCACGCGCCCGACGCTCGAATGCCTTCTTCCACAGGAGCAGAGCGCTCCACTCCTAGAGCAGGACACCTCGGACATCGCCGTCGTGGACCTGCGCGCACCGCTTGACCATGTTGTCGACCCCGTCCAGGTCGCAGAGGCCTTAGAACGGACGCGCCTGGTCCGCCTCAGCAAGGTGGCCGAGGATGAAGACACCCGACACCACATGAGCACCACGCTCCTTGAGTTCTACGACGCGCATGGAGTTACGCCGACCGAGTAGGCTCATGGCTTGCGGCGCGGCCATGGACTCTCCGCTGCGGGACCAAGCCAGATCTAGATCCAGCGGCCTGCGTCGTCAAGCCAAGGCTCGGAGAGGCACAGCCGGGGCAGTCGTGCTCCAAGCTGCAACGGCCGAGGCCGCCGCGCTCAGCGGGCAGGCGGAGATGGCCGGCCAAGCCAATTCCAGCTCCAGCGGCTGAACCAAGATCTCAGGCTCGCCAGCCGGCTCTACACGTCCATTGTGTCTTGACCACATGAAGGCGCTCACCAAGGGCTCTGCCAGCTCGAAGTGAGCGGCGGCTGACCAAGGAGGCCCGGGGGCTGCCGGCAGTGGTCAGGGGTGCAAGGAGGGCAAGTACACCCTCGATGCAGCGCTCGACTAGCCGTGCAAATTCCATAGCACCCTCGGTAGGGAAGGGTCCCACTCCACGCGCCAGTGCCGCTTCATCAAGGAGCTAGAGCAACGCGCTCAACAACTCCCTAGAGCCCTGGAAGTACAGCCGACTGGAGGTCAGGAGGACCATCAGCTCGAGCCGGCTGCCGAGAAGCCGGGCCAGGGCGACGACGACTTCCCGGCTATCGTTGAGCAGTACCACGTCTTAGCCACTCTGAGGAAAGACAAAAGGAATGACCTTTGGTACGAGGCAGAGGTGAACGCCGTCATGCCAGCGGAGCCCCAGTACATGCACTGGTCTGAGGCGGCTATGACTTGGGGACGCGAGGACCATCTTCCATTGATGCCTAGTCCTGGAGAGTATGCTCTAGTCCTGGATCCCATCATGCGCTCCGACACGCACACCTACCGTGTCTCCCGCGTGCTCATCGACGGTAGCAGCAGCAGCAACCTTCTGTATCGGAGCTTAATGGAGAAGCTGGGCATCCCGCTTGCCCAGTTGGAGCCGAGCCAGCTCACCTTCCATGGCATCGTGCCAGGGCATTCATGCACCCGTATGGGTAGGGTGCGGCTGGAGGTTCTCTTTGGGAAGAAAGGTAACAGCCGTCGTGAACCAATCTGGTTCGAGGCGGTGGACATCTGCAGTCTCTACCATGCGCTGCTTGGCAGTCCGGCCCTAGCCAAGTTCATGGTGGTGCCGCACTATGCGTATCTCAAGATAAAGCACCCAGGTCCCAGAGGCATGATCACAGTCTTAGGATGCTTCAAGAAGTCACTAGCATGTGCCAGGGCCAGCTCGCAGCTGGCAGAGGCATTGGTCATCGCTGAGGAGAAGCGGTAACTCCTCCACCGCGTAGCGCTGACCCAGCAAGACGTGCCAGTTCGCCAGTCACCAGTGGAGCAGTTCCAGCCTGCCAATGACACTAAGAAGATCCTGCTGGATGAGACTGACCCATCCAAGTTCATCATCATCGGCACCGGCCTCTCTACCAAATAGGAAAGCGAGCTCACCAGCTTCCTCCGTGAGAATCGGGACATCTTCCCATGGTCTCCAAAAGACATGTCGGGTGTATCGAGGGGGCTGGCTGAGCACTCACTTCATGTCCGGCCAGATGCCAAGCCGGTCAAGCAACCGCTGTGGCGCTTTGCAGAAGAGAAGAGAAAGGCCATTGGTGAAGAGATTACACTGCTCCTTGCAGCCGGCTTCATCATGGAAGTGTTCTACCCTGACTAGTTGGCGAACCCAGTCTTGGTCCTGAAGAAGTACAATACTTGGCGCATGTGTATTGACTACACAAGCCTCAAGAAGGCTTGCCCCAAGGATCCCTTCGCGTTACCACGCATCGACTAGGTGATCGACTCCACAGCTGGCTACGACCTGTTGTCTTTCCTGGACACCTACTCGGGCTACCACCAGATCCCGCTGTACCAGTCGGATCAGATCAAGACATCCTTCATTACCCGTACGGAGCCTACTACTACATCACCATGCCCTTTGGCCTGAACAACGCTAGAGCAACTTACCAGCGGATGACGCAGCGATGCCTGCAAGGGCAGATAGGGCGGAACATGCATGCCTACATGGATGATGTGGTGGTGAAGACCAAGCAGAGCGGCACACTCCTCGACGATCTCAAGGAGACCTTCACCAACCTGCGACGCTATCGCATGAAGCTCAATCCTAAGAAGTGCACCATCGGCGTGCCGGCTGGACAGCTCCTAGGTTATATCGTTTCCCAGTAGGGATCGAGGCTAACCCCTTGAAGATAATAGCCATCGAGGCCCTAGAGCTGCCCATCGAGCTCAAAGATGTGCAATAGTTTGCCGGCTGCTTGGCCTCGCTCAGTCGATTTGTCAGCAGGCTCATAGAGAAGGCGATGCAACTGTATCAGATGATGAAGAAGACGGACCATTTTGTTTGGTCCTAGCGCACTGATGATGCCTTCAACGACCTCAAGCGAGCTATGTCCACAGCGCCGGTCCTGGCAGCACCGGCTTCGCGAGAACCAATGCTGCTCTACATTGCAGCCACTCCGCGAGTCGTGAGCATCGTGATCATGGTGGAGCACACCGAGGAAGGCAAGGAGCTGCCGGTTCAGCGCCCAGTGTACTATCTGAGTGAGGTGCTCACCCTCTCCAAGCAGAACTACCCGCATTACCAGAAGGTCGCGTACGGCATGTACATGGCGGCCAGGAAGCTGAAGCACTACTTCGAAGAGCATCCTAGCACGGTGGTGAGCGCCACCACACTCTCGGAGATCATCGGATGCAAAGATGCTACCGGCAGAGTGGCTAAATGGGCAATCGAGCTAGCTGCTCACACCATTTAGTACAAGCCCAGGACGACGATCAAGTCCCAGATCCTGGCGGATTTCTTCGCTGACTTGGGAGAGAACCAATACCTGCCGCCGGCTCCGGACTCCACATATTGGCGCATGAACTTCGATGGCTCCAAGATGCACGAGGCCTTGGGAGCCGGCATCGTCTTTACCTCTCCCAAGGGAGACAAGTTGATGCACATCCTGCAGATCCATTTCGCGCGTCAAACAACGTCGCCTAGTACGAGGCCCTGGTGCATGGGCTCAAGCTGGCCAAAGAGATTAGCATCCGGAGGATCCTCTACTTCGGAGACTCCAACCTTGTGGTGCACCAGGTCTCGGGGGAATGGGACGCTAAGGACGCCAACATGGCCTCCTATCACTTCTACGTCCAACAGCTCTGCGTATTCTTCGAGGGCTGTGAGTTCCATCACGTCCCCAGAGCGAACAACGACAAGGCGGATCAGCTGTCAAAGATCGGCTCCACCAAGCAGGAGATTCCAGCTGGAGTGTCGCTGGACATAATTTGCAAGCCCTCCATCAAGCCATCGCCGGAGTCCAGCTCCATCTATGTGCCGGAAGACCAAGTTCTGGCTCAGGCACCACTGCCGGACTCGGGGGCTGCCGTCTCGGAGCTAAAAGGAGCAGCCGGCCAGACCAGCGTGGTCGGCTCAGTGAAGGACTCGGGGGCTGCCGTCTCCAAGCCGGCCCCCGTAGCTGGCCAGCCCGACGAAGCTGGCACATCGATGGACCCGAGGGCTACTAACCCTCTGGTCGCTAGTGTCTTCCACATCCGGGAGATACCATCCTGGGCGGAGCCACTCTCCAACTACCTCATCACTAGGGACTTGCCGCAAGACGAAACAGAAGCCAGGTGACTCCAACACCGCGCGCATGCGTACACCATCATCAACAGCGAACTGTACAAGCGCAGCTTGTCGGGAATCTTCCAGAAATGCGTCGAGCCGGAAGAGGGACAAGAGCTATTGAAAGAGATACATCAAGGGGAGTGCGGACACCACGCGTCCTCCAGACCCTTGGTGGCCAAAGCTTTTCACCATGGCTTTAACTGGCCGACGGCCCTACGAGATGCAGATCAACTGGTGAAGCATTGGAACGGCTGCAAGCGCTTCTCCAAGTACCGGCATACCCCAGTGGCGGCCCTCAAGGCCATCCCACTCACTTGGCTGTTTGATGTCTGGGGCCTCGACATGGTGGGACCGTTCAAGGCCCGGGGGCTTGACGCATCTCCTGGTAGCAGTTGACAAGTTCACCAAGTGGGTCGAAGCCAAGCCAATTAAAAAACTTGACAGCTCATCAACCATCAAGTTCTTCAATGAGATCTTCGTGAGAAATGGAGTCCCACACAACATCATCACTGACAACGGGACAAACTTCCCAAAGGGAGTCTTCACAGAGTTCTGTGGTCAGAAAGGCATCCGGCTGTACCTGGCATCGGTGGCTGATACGTCTCAAACGTATCTATAATTTTTGATGCTCCATGCTTGTTTTCACACCATTTGCCTAATGTTTCGTTACACTTAGTGGCACTTTTATGCATTTTCCGGAACTAACCTATTAACGAAGTGCCACAGTGCCAGTTTCCTGTTTTCTGCTGTTTTTGTGTTTCAGAAGTGATACACAGGAAATATTCTCGGAATTGGACGAAACAAGTTCCTGAAGTCTTATTTTACCCGGAAGCTTCCAGACATCCGAAGAGGTGTCAGAGGGGGGCCACCAGGGCCCCAGACACATGCCTGGCGCGGCCAGCCCCTTGGCCGCGCGGGGTCCGTGTGTGGGCGCCTGGTCCACCCCCTGACATCGCCCCTTCGCCTATAAGAAGCCTCGGGACGGAAAAACCTAAGCCCTGATCAGATTTCCAGAAAGAGTTCCGTAGCTCCGCCGCCGCCACCGACGAATTTCGGGGGACAGAAGTCTCTGTTCCGGCACCCTGCCGGGACGGGGAAGTGCCCCCGGAGCCATCTCCATCGGTCTCCATCGCCGTCTCCGCCGTCTCCATCGACCTCACTGCCATCTCCATCAACCTTGCTGTCTCCTATGATGAGGAGGGAGTAGTTCATCCCCGGGGCTGAGGGCTCTACCGGTAGCTATGTGGTTCACCTCTCTCTCCCATGATGTGATCTTTATGTGATCGTGAGCTTTGTATCATGTTGAACAAGTACATGTTATTATTCAGATATTTTGTGTACTCTAGTGATATTATTAAAGTAATCTATTCCTCCTGTTATGGTGTAACGGTGACAGTGCGTGCATCATGGTGGTACTTGGTTTAGGCTATGATTGTGATCCCTTGTGGATTATGAGAATAATTATTGCTATGATAGTTTGAGTGATTTATTCCTCCTTTCATGGTGTAAAGGTGAGAGTGTGTGCACCGTGTTAGTACTTGGTTTAAGTTGCAATGATTTCTATCTTGAGTTGTGATCTGATTTGGGTATCGCTATGAGTGGTGTTTGTCAAGTACTTGATGAACTTTAAGGGGTGCTCCCGTAGCCACTACGCAATGATTAGTGTTATTCAATAGGAGAGTAATTCAGAGTACCTTAGCAAGAGAAGTTACTTGTTCAGTCATGTTATATTGTTGGGAGTGTGTCCACTAGTGAAAGTATGATCCCTAGGCCTTGTTTCCAAGCATTGCACACCGTTTACTTGCTATTTTATTACTTGTTTGCTCGCAGCGATATTTATTTTATACCATAGTTACTACTTATAATCATCTATACCACTTGTATTTCACTATCTCTTTGCCGAACTAGTGCACCTATACATCTGACAAGTGTATTGGGTGTGTTGGGGACACAAGAGACTTTCTGTATCGTAATTGCAGGGTTGCTTGAGAGGGATAGCTTTGACCTCTAACCTCCCTGAGTTCGATAAACCTTGGGTGATCCACTTAAGGGAAACTTGCTGCTGTTCTACAAACCTCTGCACTTGGAGGCCCAACAAGTGTCTACAAGAATAGAAGTGCGTAGACATCAAGCTCTTTTCTGGCGCCGTTGCCGGGGAGGTAAGGTAAAAGGTACTCGCATCCTCCTGTGTGAGTGCTCGGAGTTATTTCCTTTAGATTCTGCAATTATATCTTTTTGTTTCTTGTTTTTATTTTCACTAGTTAGGCTTAATGGAAAACAAAGAGTTCTTTAGTCTTTTTCCTGATTTTAGATTTGAAGAGAAAATTGAAAATCCTTTGGAGCTTATTTCGCATAGCAATGTTATTAGTACGAATGCTTTGAATACTGTTAATGCTAATGCTATAGAAAAGTCTAAGCTTGGGGAAGCTAGTTTTGTTGAGTATGATATCTTTAGTCCCCTAGCTTTAGTGCAGAAAGGTTGCTCTGATGATATTTTATCTCCCATATGTGATGTTTCTAATGATGCTGGTGCTCCTCATCCTTTTAAAATACCTACGAAGATTGTTGAACGTGTTAGGGATAACTGCTATTTAGGAGATGGAACTGTCCATCCTGGTGATCATTTGCTCTTCATACATGAATTATGCGAGTTGTTCCAGTGTGCAGGTATTTCAATGAATGAAGTTAAGAAGAAGCTATTCTCTTTTTCATTGAAAGGCAAAGCTGAGGAGTGGTATCGCCTGCTTGAAGATGGTCCATCTATTGACTGGGAGGAAATTGTGCATCTCTTTTATTCTAAATTCTATCCTTCTAGTCAGGTTTATAAAGATAGAAATTACATTTATAATTTTCATCCGCATGAGGGAGAAAGCATTGCCCAAGCTTGGGGAAGATTGAAGTTACTAATGCATAAATGTCCTATTCATGATCTTCCCCGTAATATTGTTATTGATAATTTTTATGCACGGCTTACTCTTCCTGATAAGGATTATTTGGATGCTTCTTGCTTTGGATCATTCACTCATATGAAGGAAGATGCTAAGTGGAAACTTCTTGACCGTATACAAGAGAATGCTGAAGGATGGGAAAACGACAAAGGTAAAGGATCAGGTATGAATTACGAGTTTGATTGCATTAAGTCTTTTGCTGAAACTGCTAATTTTCAAGAGCTTAGTGCTAAATATGGTCTTGATCCTCAAATTATGGTTGATTGCTTTAAAGCCTTTGCTTCCCATATGAATGTTCCTAAAGGAAATGGGGACGTGTATCATGAACCTTTTAAGGACACTTGCATAGAAAGTGATATTGTTATTGATGATTGCAATAAACATGCTCAAACTTCTAAAAATACTATTTCTTATAAGCATGTTAATTTTTGCGGAATACATAGACCTTGTGAACAGAGTTACAACAAGGAAGATTATTGCATCACCCACGCAAATGAAGAAACCAGCATGTGGCTCAAGGATCTAGATGTGCTTGGTGAATGGGCTTGTGAGCTTTATCCTTTTCTTTGTGAATTTTGCGGTGAAAAAGGTCACTTTAATTTTCAATGCCCAATTAATCGAATGAGTACCGCAGATTTGTATTGTGATGATAAGATTACTCTCAATCAACATGATGAGCTTACTTTATTTTTGAATTGTGAAGAGATATCTAGAAAGCTTTCTTTGGTTGACATGAATGATGTTGATATTAATAGCACCCTTCGTGGTTGTCATCTCTATTGTGCTAAAGATTGCCTAGCAATTACTTACTTACAAGATCTTATTAAACATGATGATTTGCCAAGCTATGATAGGACTAATAGATGTTTCGATCTTATTAATAGAGAGGAGGAATCCTCCAAAGTTTCTTCTGTTGTTTCTGTCAGCAAACCAGATTATGTGGAGAAGATGCCTTTCCCTCCTAAAGAATATGTGGAGAAGATGTCCTTCAAGTCTCTTCCTCCTAAAGGAGGGAGTAAGAAGAGTAAGAAGAAGAAGAAGAAGAAGAAGAAGAGGAGTAAAAGGCGAGAGGACACGGTATCTTCCCTTAAGCTTTATGATCCTGCTATAGATTATGATAATTCTGATTGGGATGATGTTCCTATGCCTGTTACCTATGTTAGTGATCATGATTGGGAAAAGCACTCTACTTTTGATATTGAAAATCTTTTTGGTACCAATTCTAAGGTTAATAATTGTTGTACCATTAGTGCTATCCATGTTCCTTCTTATGATGATATGTTTGATGAGTATGCTTTGCGACATAGTAGTTCTCTAGCTTGTGATGATGGGTATAATATTTTCAGTTCACCTACTTTCGAGGAGAAGAATAGTTATGATTACAATATGCCTCCTGTCTTTGATGATTATGGTGATGAGAATAATTATTCTGTTGAATCTGCTCCTACTACTATTGTTCATGTGGGGAGTATTAATCCTTTTATGCATGTGGCTCATGATAGGGATGCTTTAAATGATAGTTATATTGTTAGTTCTATTCATGATGCTACTGAAAGTTACTATGAGAGAGGGAAACATGGTTTGATGGATCTCAACAATATTGAGTTTCCTCTCTTTGTATTGCAATTCTTGAAGTTATACTTGTTTTGCCTTCCTATGCTTTTTGCTTTGCGCTTTCATGATTTGTCTCTTTACAAGACTATTTTTCATAGGAAGTGGTTTAGATTTAAATGTGTTCCATACTTGCTTTTTGATGCTCTCTATTGCTTTAAATTCCTATATGGCGCCTTTGCCTCAAGCTCTTATATGGCGCCCACATGAGCATCTTTGCAAATTACTGCGCCTAGCTCAAAGGCGTTAAAGAAAAGCACTCTTGGGAGATAACCCATTGTTTATTTTCAGTACCTTTTCTTTTATTTGAGTCTTGGAAGTTATTACTACTGTAATAACCGCTCCTTATCCTTTTTATTTCGTTGTTGTGCCAAGGGAAGCCTCTAATTTGAGTGAGGTAAGATTTGGGGATGTTGCTGTCCTGAAACAGTTTTCGGTGCTGCACCGTAAAAATTCGTAAAAATTCTCTGTATATCTTTTGGACCTGCGATTTCTTGTGCATATGCCCCAGGTTATATCCAAACTTTCGTTAGTTGAACACTTTTTGATTTGAGCAACAGAAAATCCCTCAAAAATTCGACCTTTGTCAGCTGTTCAGTTTTGACAGATTTCTGCCAATATTTGTTTTTGCCACTTTATCGCTTTCTTTTGAGTTCTTTTTATCATAGAACTCTTGTGGAAGTTGCTACAGTAGTATATACTTTATATGTGGTGGTTTTGGGTTGAAACCTGAAGCTAAAAGAGGTTGAATATATTTTATGCTTACACTAATGTTGCTAATAGAATTGTGTTTAGTTTTGTATGAAGGAAGTTTTCAAGTGTAGGGATTGGAGAATGATGAGATGAGATGAAGAATGGACAAAAGCTCAAGCTTGGGGATGCCCATGCATCACCCCAAGAAATATCCAAGAAGTACAAGCGTCAAAGCTTGGGGATGCCCCCGAGGCACCTCTTCTTCATCGGCAAAAATCAGGTCACCTTTCAAGACACTATATTTTTATTGCTTCATGCACTATGCGTTTTTCTTGGAGCGTCAGTTGTTTTAGTTTTCATTATTAGTTTAGTTTTGTTTGCTGCAATAAATGGTTTGATCACATCATGTTGTTTTGGAGGGAGATGAACTCCGTTTTTCATTTGCCAAGAACACTCTGTTTTTCACTCTTAACGTTTCAATGAGTGTTCTCTTTTTCTGCTACTGCTTTTGGTTTTGGTTTTCGCCTTGATTTGCGTTCAGACCTTGTCATATCTTTTCATCAAGGTGTATTTTTGCCTCTGATCTTTATTGGTTTTCATCAAAAGAGGTGTCTTTAAAAATTTCAAATGGTGTTGGAAAAGAGAAAAAGCTTTGTGCAAAATAGTGGTACAAGAAGGAGCTTGTGTAGACTGCGGCTTAGGCTTTTTCATGTCATGCTTGATGTCTTTTTGATAGTATGCTTAGTAGTTTTGCTGTAGCATGACTTGTCTCAAATAACTGAGATTGCTTAATGAGCCTTTGAAAAATTCATGCGTTGTTTTTATTGTATGGAAGCATTATTTTGGTTTTCTCCTTGATGCTTTATTTGGGTTGACTTGGCGCATGCTCACACATGTTAGACTCTTCCAAAGTCGCCATTAGCTTTCATGATCATTTAGTTTTTGACTTTTGATGCCATCGTATGCTTCTTTTAATGTCGCTTTGTCGCTTTGCATGATTATGGCCATTATTGCTCTCTTAGTTGGTCGCTCCCAGTCTTTTGCTAGCCCTCACTTTGTACTGAGTATGAGCTCTACTCGTGCATCCAACTCCTAAAAGCCAAGTTTACCATTGTGTCCACCATACATACCTACTAGCAATTTGCTATTCCAAGTAAAATTGACTTGCTTTTATATTCTCTTCAAATTAAACTCTTACCAGTGTTATGCGAAATTCGGTCAGTAAAGCTCTCACGAACCGGAAGGCACACTTTATTTTTCCTGTCCTAAAAATTTGACATTGTGGTCTCTTATGTTGAGTTGTTATGCTTGCAAGTTGTAAGTTGGATTCTAGCCCAGCCATGCTGTCATGGGGCAAGCTTTCAACATTGCACTTCTTATTTGAGTTGATATCGTGATCTTTTGTTTATGGATGCCCTCTGTGTGAAATGAATTGGGAATCTTGTGAGGATCATGGAGTTTTTATATATGTTAGGGAAACGCCGGGCCGCCAATCTAAGCCATGCATAATTCATGGTGGAAATTTGCAGCATACCCATGGTGAACATTCGACGACGCATCTCACAATAAAAAGCTAAACAATATAGCAAATAAAAGAGATGTCGAGGTGTTCATTGTCTGCTTGTCCTGTCATTTTGGTGTGGGCTTGTTCCATGTCATCGGGCACGGAGGTACCCCATTGGCGGGTCTCAATGATATGCATATACTTACAATGACAAGAGCCTTGTTTGGGACTCTAAGTAAACTAGCATGGTTCGGGTACTTGTATTCACGGGACACGAGGTTTTCAACTTATGATTTGTCAAGCATATGCATCATAATTGTTCTCGCATTAACTTTAACCATTCAAGATGCTTATGATGGGGGCAATGAGAGCTCAAAGCCGGTAAGTACCATAATTTTTGAAGGTTATAAAACTTGCAATCACTGCTTCCCTCTGCGAAGGGCCTTTCTTTTACTTTTATGTTGAGTCACCACCTTCTTTCTTTATGCACCATTAAGAGAGCATAGTTGTCATTCTTAGTGTGATATGCATTGTCCCAAAGTTCATTGATTGATTCATATTGTTGGTTTCACTTGTTCTTAAATTATTTGTATCTAGTCGCCCTCTTAAACTTTGAGGTGTCCTATGCATTTATGTTTTGCTCTCTTTGAAGGACAAGCTGAAAACCATTTGTATGTTTTTCCATATGATTTGAACACACGTTTGACTTTCATTGTTTCATTTTCATGATCTTTTGTTTGTGTTCAATTGCATGTTTACAACATGGTTGCTAAGTTCTTATTGTCATGATTATATCTTCATGCCCATGTTTTAAGTTCTAATGATCCCAGCTCACAAATGCTTACATAGATGATCATGATTGTGTAGGTGCATGTCACCTCAAAAATTATTTCTTTTGTTATCACTTACCTACTCGAGGACGAGCAGGAGTTAAGCTTGGGGATGCTTGATACGTCTCAAACGTATCTATAATTTTTGATGCTCCATGCTTGTTTTCACACCATTTGCCTAATGTTTCGTTACACTTAGTGGCACTTTTATGCATTTTCCGGAACTAACCTATTAACGAAGTGCCACAGTGCCAGTTTCCTGTTTTCTGCTGTTTTTGTGTTTCAGAAGTGATACACAGGAAATATTCTCGGAATTGGACGAAACAAGTTCCTGAAGTCTTATTTTACCCGGAAGCTTCCAGACATCCGAAGAGGTGTCAGAGGGGGGCCACCAGGGCCCCAGACACATGCCTGGCGCGGCCAGCCCCTTGGCCGTGCGGGGTCCGTGTGTGGGCGCCTGGTCCACCCCCTGACATCGCCCCTTCGCCTATAAGAAGCCTCGGGATGGAAAAACCTAAGCCCTGATCAGATTTCTAGAAAGAGTTCCGTAGCTCCGCCGCCGCCACCGACGAATTTCGGGGGACAGAAGTCTCTGTTCCGGCACCCTGCCGGGACGGGGAAGTGCCCCCGGAGCCATCTCCATCGGTCTCCATCGCCGTCTCCGCCGTCTCCATCGACCTCACCGCCATCTCCATCAACCTTGCTGTCTCCTATGATGAGGAGGGAGTAGTTCATCCCCGGGGCTGAGGGCTCTACCGGTAGCTATGTGGTTCACCTCTCTCTCCCATGATGTGATCTTTATGTGATCGTGAGCTTTGTATCATGTTGAACAAGTACATGTTATTATTCAGATATTTTGTGTACTGTAGTGATATTATTAAAGTAATCTATTCCTCCTGTTATGGTGTAACGGTGACAGTGCGTGCATCATGGTGGTACTTGGTTTAGGCTATGATTGTGATCCCTTGTGGATTATGAGAATAATTATTGCTATGATAGTTTGAGTGATTTATTCCTCCTTTCATGGTGTAAAGGTGAGAGTGTGTGCACCGTGTTAGTACTTGGTTTAAGTTGCAATGATTTCTATCTTGAGTTGTGATCTGATTTGGGTATCGCTATGAGTGGTGTTTGTCAAGTACTTGATGAACTTTAAGGGGTGCTCCCGTAGCCACTACGCAATGATTAGTGTTATTCAATAGGAGAGTAATTCAGAGTACCTTAGCAAGAGAAGTTACTTGTTCAGTCATGTTATATTGTTGGGAGTGTGTCCACTAGTGAAAGTATGATCCCTAGGCCTTGTTTCCAAGCATTGCACACCGTTTACTTGCTATTTTATTACTTGTTTGCTCGCAGCGATATTTATTTTATACCACAGTTACTACTTATAATCATCTATACCACTTGTATTTCACTATCTCTTCGCCGAACTAGTGCACCTATACATCTGACAAGTGTATTGGGTGTGTTGGGGACACAAGAGACTTTCTGTATCGTAATTGCAGGGTTGCTTGAGAGGGATAGCTTTGACCTCTAACCTCCCTGAGTTCGATAAACCTTGGGTGATCCACTTAAGGGAAACTTGCTGCTGTTCTACAAACCTCTGCACTTGGAGGCCCAACAAGTGTCTACAAGAATAGAAGTGCGTAGACATCAGTGGCACATCCTCAGTCCAATGGACAAGTGGAAAAGGCAAATGGCCTGATCCTAGCCGGCATCAAGCAAAGATTAGTCGAGCCCCTTGAGCACTCAGCCGGCTGCTGGGTCGAAGAGCTACCCTCAGTGCTCTGGAGCCTGCGCACCACTCCTAACCGCTCTGTCGGCTTCACTCCATTCTTCGTGGTCTACGGGGCAGAGGATGTGTTACCCACCGACATCGAATTTGATGCGCCTAGAGTGGTCCAGTACATGCAAGAGCAGGCGAAAGAAGCTCGCGAAGACGGCATCGACCTCCTCGAGGAGGCACGAGAGCAGGCCCTGGCCAGGTCAGCGCTCTACCAGTAGCAGCTGCGATAATACCACAGTTGGAAGATCCATCCTCTCGCGTTTCGCGAAGGAGATCTCGTACTCCGGCTGGTCCAAAACACCAAAAGCATGCATAAGCTGTCCTCTCCTTGGGAGGGACCGTCCATTGTCAGCTGGGTGCTAGGCAATGGGGCATACTACCTCATCGACGCGCAAGAGCCCAGGAAGAATAAGGCAGATAATTCTAACAAGGAGACAGAGCATCCCTGGAATGTCAATCTCTTAAGACCTTTCTTTTGTTAAGGCAAAAGCTTGTACTCCGAAAACCTATCAATGAATACAGGATGACGGAGCGGCTAGTTATAGCCGGCTCCATGAAAAAAACTTTGTGTATCTTGCCTCCTGCGTTATTCACTTGACCTGCAGGGAAGAACCGCAAACGTTAAATGCATCACTCAACTAAGCATTGAGGGCAATGATCATTGACTGCACACCGGCTAGCTCGAGCCGGGTGCCCAACAAACCGAAGTACTACTTCTCGCTCTGTGGCATGCTCCCACCCTCGGCCGACATTCGGCTGCCGGACCAAGGGAGACCAACCGGCACTAGGCTGTCGGTTGGGGGTAGAAGGGCCGAAGGGTGGGGAGATGAAGGAAAAGGTTGAGGGAACCGGGCTAGGGCAGGCCAGCGGGTGGTCGATTATCAAAACCTACAGTGCCTAGGCTGAGTAGCCATGTCAAAGGGGTTCGAAGCTAGAGCTACCTCATACTACATAGGCATCATATGCAAGCGAGTCAGTTTCAAGCCAGTTGTCATTCCAGCTACCCCAAAACTCGGGGGCTAGGGGGAAAGGGAATTGGTCCCTAAAACAGGCTAGCTCCAACCCTCCGCTGGTTGTTCGTCCAGCTGATGCTGCGTCATGACTAGCAACAGAGGCTCGAAATCAAAATCTACAAGAGCATTCGCAAAAGGAAGTGGCCAAGGCCAGCGGTCTAGAGGTTCCCCCCAGCCGTGGCAAGGCTTTTGAGAAGTTTCACGAAGGAAAAGCACGCCGGCTCCGGTCTCGCCCGGGCCGGCATGAGACATCACGTCTGCTCCTACTCCCTCGAGCCGGCATTGAGCTCAGCATTTGCCTGCACCTTCCGAAGCCAGCCAGTAGAGTCACAACCCTCAGCGCCAGAGCCGGACAAGTTTGCCAGGCAGCCTTTCGCCCAAGAAGTGTCTCGAAGTGTCGTTGGCTATCCTGGCCTCTGCCTACGGACACGCACGAGGCCCGCCTCAGAGGCCAGTGATGGCTCGCGCGCGAGACAAAGTTCTAGCTACGAAGAGAGCGTCATTCAAGTGGAGCAACACTCAGTGAAAACAAGCAATCACAAAAGGCATAACAGACAAAACTTGCTTAAAATTAAAGGTTCTTGACAAGGGACTAGCGATTACATTAAAGCGGCCACGCTAAGGGCTGGTAGAACAAAAGGCGCTCGCCCCACCCCAAGCTCCGGGAGTCTTCCACCGATGAGGTCGCCGTCGACGAAGCAGCCTTGGAGGTGCCTGCCGCTCATGCCCAGGCGGAGTAGGCGCGGGCGCAGTAGGAGCTGTCGATGACGCGGACACAAAAGAAGTGCGACCTGTCGCGGAGGTAGCTCTTCCCCTCGCTGTCGTGGAAGACCTCGATGGGGTACAACGGCTGGCCGCCGCTGCACTCCTCCATGATGGCGTGTGTCAGAACATTCCCTCCCATCATGTCAACGAACTAGAAGGGGAGCGGTAGGCGCACCTCGCACCCAACCCGTAGAGGGTCCAGGAAGGTAGTGTACCCGTTTGCCGAAGTGTAGGTGAGCCGCTGCTTTTCCGGAGGCCGCCGAGACTTGCGAGCCGCGCCGGCAACAACGCCAGATGAGTCACCAGCAGCTGCGGCGGCGGTGGCGGCAGGAGCCGCCCTGATAGAAGCCGCGGCGGTGGTGGCGGCAGCAGCTGCCTCAGCAGAGACCGCAACGGCGGCGGTGGCAGGAGCTGCCTCGGCGGAGACCGCGGCGGCCGCGGCCGCAAGGGCCGCCAAGGTCTTCTTGTTGTGGCTGCCCAGCGGGCAGCCGTGCTTGCGGGACACCGGCGGCGTCGTCGCTGAGCCCTTGGCCTTGTTTCGGCTCCCCAGCGGGCGGCCGCGCTTGCACCCACCTGACCTGCCGGGTCCTCTGGCTCCAGATCCTCCAGGAGCGCCAGCATATGACATGGCGGAAGCGAGGGTGAGCTGGAGAAGGAAAGGAACCGCTCGGCAGGGAAGATGATGGCGTGGCAGAATGGGAGAAAACCCTCAAGAGCTCCGAGGCTTTGAAGGGGAGGGGACATGAAAAATTGAGCCAGTTTAACGAGCCGACTAGTGCATGATGTTTCGATGGGACGTGCCGCTGACGCACTTCATGCGACGCTTCGAGAAAAGAAATCATTACGGTGTCCATAAAAGTCCAAGTGACAGCACGCGATGGGACGTTATGCTGCGGCACTCAGGACAGAAGCAGTGTGGATCCAGATTCCGAGAGGTTCACGTTCCGAGGAGCCAAGCACCGGCTAGCGGCTGTGGAACAGCCTCGAGCTGGTTCGGTCCTGGAGCCGGTACATCCCGAGACGGCTGGCAGAGTTCTCCAAGACTTGACCTCGAGGATAATGACCTCCAAGCCGGACGGGAGATCCTAGGACTTCGACGGATGCGAGTCAACTTTGGCGAGGAATAGAACCCGCCGAAGCCCCATGCTAACCCATGAGACTTCGCCAGCTTCGGGGGCTAGTGTCGTGTGGATGACTATCTGGGTAGGCCAAGGGTAGAGCAATCTGCCGGCTAATGTCCCAGGGATCATCGCGACATCCGCCCAAAGAGGTCGGCTTCAACCGAAGGGCCGAATGTGCCACCAGCCGGCTGGCGACTTCAGCCTCGAAGGACCGAGCCGGCGACGACGACGAAAACCCTCCAACGGACGCTTTGCCAAAAGTAGCGTGGCGCCAGCCACGCTCGGCCTCCACCAACCAGCGGGCAAGCCTCTCCACCACCAAAGGATCCAAGGCAGAGTAGGAGCCATATTCTCCGAAGATGCTGGTCCAAGGGGAAAAGGCACTTTATAAAGTAGCATGCGCCCAGACAGAAGGCGAGAGGACGGCGGACCCACGTCAAGACCGCTGCCATGGAGGAGCCGACAGCAGGGCGGCCAGACACCGAACTGTAACCAGGCCCCCGCCTATATAAGGGGGCCTGGACCCTTAGACTAGGGAGATCAAACCCTTCTTCTTCTACCTCTAGATAATACAGCTCTACGAGCCTTGTTGTCGGTGTTCTGGATACCGGGGTATCCCGGTCCACCTGCTCCTGGGCCCCGTCATCGGCCCATCTTCAGCCCAGGGGAAGGACGACGATCCAAGCTACGGAGAAGACCCTCACGAGGAGGTGCCTCGTGAGGAGAACGACGACCAAAACTGCTAAGGACCAGAAGACCTCCTCCCGAGCCCCTGCTGGTGAGGAGAGGAAGCATGCCCACGTCAGCTCAGCACGTTCGCGTGCAGAGCAAGAAGATAACGGGCAGAAGACCGCGTACCGCCCACGCTACCCCCGACAGGGAGGAGACCAACTTTCGCTGTGCCTGCCTAAAGCGGCACAGTGGTTGTTGGCCGCCCCCCTAAAAATAGCGTGGACGGTGCAGGGCGCCAGAGGAAGACGTCAGATTCCTCCACCCACTCCTGTGGACCGGCGCCGCTACCCTACGAAGACTACGTCCACAGAAGAATAGAGTCTACAGCTGTCCTCCCTCCTTGGCCGTGTGTGGCAACCCCTTCCCCAAGAAGATAAGGGGAAGGAGGACCTTGGCGCTATAAAAGGAGGGGGAGGCCACCCCTTAAGGGGGATCGGATCTTCATCTTCTTCAGGCTGCTAGTTGGGCACGCAGGTTCTTCAACCTCTGGCCAACTAGAGCTTTGTAACCAAGACCTTGTACTCCTCGCGAGGTGTCGCATTGCAATACAAGAAGGCAGGAAGTAGGGGTTTTACCTCACCACGAGGGCCCTGAACCTGGGTAAAGCTCGGTCTCTCTCTCTGCAGTGCGTTGCGCGTTCGACACTCGAGGCTTCCGTCACCGTGTTTCGTTGCGATCCAAGATCTCACACGTTCAGCCCCCTGCGTTCGAATCTTCGGGTCCGTCGCATGGTACCCTGTGTTCTTGCGACACGAAATCCATCAACATTTGGCGCGCCAGGTAGGGGGCTGTGGTGTTTTTTCTTCTAGATCTGCTTCGACATGGCCGACGCCAACGCAAGGCTCGAGCGTCTTCGCCGTCGCAACGCTGTTCGGGGGCAAACCGAGCCCATCTTCCGTCGTCGTGAAGTTTCAGCCGAGGAGGAAGAGGAGGAAGATCTGGAGTCCTCCTACCTCCCGTCTGGGCATACGGAGCCTTCGCTCTCCTTCACCGCCACCGCCACTTCTCGTGCTCGTTCTGGGAGTCAGCTGTCTCCTGCGCAGGCTCTCGCCATGGCGCAGGAGCTGCTGCGCTATCAATCCACTGATGACGGGCGTGAGGGGTGGCGCGCTCGAATTGCCGAGCTCGTCGCCATCGCCAACGAAGACCCGGCCCAGGGAGGAGCCCGGGGCACGGGAGACCCAGATCCGGCGGCGGGGCGACGCGCGCCGGGCACCGGAGATGGGAGGGCCACCAAGGCCAAGAGGATGGTTTCCCGCGCCGCATCTTCGCCGCGCGGGGAGCCCAGCTGCCAAATCGTCCATCGCGCTCAGGAAGACGCACGCGTCTCCCTCGAGCGCCGTCGTGAAAATCATGACCGCGCCATCGACGACATCGGCGAGGCTGGCAAGAACGTCAGGACCCCCGGAGACCCAATCTACAACCCCGGGTGTCTCGCTCTCACTCGCCAGCAGCGCTACGTGGTCTGGCCTGACAAGTTCAAGCCGGACATCGGCGCGTGCTATGACGGGACCACCAACCCTGTCGATGGATTTCGTGTCGCAAGAACACGGGGTACCACGCGACGGACCCGAAGATTCGAACGCAGGGGGCTGAACGTGTGAGATCTTGGATCGCAACGAAACACGGTGACGGAAGCCTCGATTGTCGGACGCGCAACGCACTGCAGAGAGGGAGACCGAGCTTTACCCAGGTTCAGGGCCCTCGTGGTGAGGTAAAACCCCTACTTCCTGCCTTCTTGTATTACGACGCGACACCTCGCGAGGAGTACAAGGCCTTGGTTACAAAGCTCTAGCTGGCCAGAGGTTGAAGAACCTGCGTGCCCAACTAGCAGCTTGAAGACGACGGAGATCAGATCCGACCGGATCCCCTCTAAGGGGTGGCCTCCCCTCCTTTTATAGCGCCAAGGTCCTCCTTCCCCTTATCTTCTTGGGGAAGGGGTTGCCACACACGGCCAAGGAGGGAGGACAGCTGTAGACTAGGTTCTTCTGTAGACTTGGTCTTCGTAGGGCAGTGGCGCCGGTCCACAGGAGTGGGTGGAGGAGGCTGACGTCCTCCTCTGGCGCCCTGCACCGTCCATGCTATATTTAGGGGGGTGGCCAACTGCCACTGTGCCGCTTTGGGCAGGCACAGAGAAAGTTGGTCTCCTCCCTGTCGGGGGTAGCGTGGATGGTACGCGGTCTTCTGCCCATTGTCCTTCTTGCTCCGCACGAAAACGTGCTATGCTGACGTGGGCGTACCTCCTCTCCTCACCAGCAGGGGCTCGTGAGGAGGTCTTCTGGTCCTTAGCGGTTTCTGTCGTCGTTCTCCTCACGAGGCGCCTCCTCGTGAGGGTCTTCTCCGAGGCGAAGATTGTTGATTATCTCCTGGGCTGAAGATGGGCCGATGACGGGGCCCAGGAGCAGGTGGACCGGGATACCCCGGTATCCATTACACCGACAGTAGCCCCCGGGAGCCCGGCCCACAACGCGCCCTCTTGAGGACGCGAAGGGTCGGGGGCCCCCGAAGCTGCTGGGCCCTCCAACGGCACGCGTCAACCGCGCGGTCAGAGGACCATGTGAAGATGCAGAGGCTGCGGACACGTGCCGTGGCCGCAGCTGGTGAGACGAAACGGCGGCGACGCTACAGTCTCCGAGGCGTCATCCATCAGAATGATGCGTCGCTTGACTGCAGAGCGCTGCGCCAACGCTTCGGTTCCCGCGCTGGGATTTGACGCATCGACGCTGGATGATCCCCTTAAATAGGTCCTCCTCGAGACCGTCGGCACTTCACCTCCTTCCTCCAGTGCCACTTCTGCTTCTTCTTCCCTGAGAGCATGGACCCTTCCAACTCCGCCGCCGCCGCCGGTCCAAGCTCCGGAACGAAGCGTCGAGGGCGCCCTCCGGGCAGCGGGAACAAGGCGAAGGTCCCGGCCCAGTGGACCCCCGGCGCCGGGGGCCCCTTGCGCATTGGCGCGCCGAGGCAGAACGAGGCGATTCGCCCAGCCTCGGGGACCTCCGGCGCCCTGACCCTCCGGGGCCCCGCACGCGGCGGAGCCCTGAACTCGCCGTCGCCGCTGGCGACGGCGCCTGCTCCCCGCGCCTCGGGGAGCATTGATCGGGCCCTCCGGGAGGTGGAGGCCGCCCTGGGCCCCCCTCCCCCTGCTGCAGATCTTCCGGCCCCGCCGGTGAACGGAGTGATCGCCACTCCGCGCCACCTGGCGGCGGCGATGCTGGGACCCCTCGTCGCCCCGGGGTCCCGATTCTTGGAGCTCCTCATCGTCGTCGACGCCCCGGGGTTCAACTCCCTCCGGTTGCCCGACGCCATCCGGAGGGTGCTTCACGCCCACGGCCCAGCCGCCGGGGAGATCATCCTGGGGGAGCAGAGCAGGCCAGATCTCTTCTGGCCTATGGACATCCTCTTCGGGCCGACCGGCAACGTTGTCCTCTCCGGCCGCTGGAGGCGCTTCGCCCTCGGCTGCCGCCTCCGCATCGGCGACCGCCTCGTCTTCCGCTTCAAGCTGGGGACCCTGGAGGCGATGGTACGGATCTTCACCGCCGACGGCGTCCGCCGCACCTACCCCCAGCTCCCGGCGCAGTGAAGAGGAAGTCCTGGGCGGTAGTCTTCTGGGGAGGGGAGCTAGTCTCCTCCCCTTTTCGTTGTGTAGTCCTTGCCGGCGGGGAATGCCCCGCCGTGCTTTGCTCCTTCCCCCTCTGGGGGCGCTTTAATGAAATCTAGTTGCTTAATCTTGCTGTCCTTCACTGTCCCGGCCATTTGCTTGCTCGAGAGCCCTGGAGAGCTGCAGGTATCGACGGGAAGCCTCCCTCCACCTCAGAGCTCGGGACGGGTTCGGCGTCGATGACACAGTGGACGATTCCTGAGACAAGAAGTTAAAGAAAAGGTTGGAAAACAAAAAACCCCAAATCCCCGAAAACGGAAAAACAAATCGATAAAACAAACGAAAAAAGAAGACGAATAAGATGCCCCTGTGACCGGCACAGGGACCTTCTCCGTCGTGGAGGAGCGCGGCACTATCTGTGCCAGCAGCTAAGAGCAAATTGCCGCGCGTGGCGATTCACGGGGCCTTCCTCGTCGTTGAGGGAAGCTGGACCCTCACGGACGTGAAAACGTCGACGCTTAAGAGAGCCCAGAGACCGTCGACACCTCACAAGGGTTGCTCATGAGGTGAAGGGCCTGGCGCGGACCTCCGGATCTGCGTCTCCTTCGCAAGATTTATCAGAGCGGCCTTGGTCTTCAATAATCCTGCCACGTTAGGCCTTCCTCAGGAGAGGGAATCTTCCTGCGGATGCTGATGCATCGACGCGTCTTTGCTCCCTCGTGAGGGTTGCTCACGAGGGGTAGGTCCTTAGCGGGTGCCATGGGCACACCTTGGACTTTTCCTCGAAGATTTTTTATTTTCTGGAGCACTTCGCGAGGAACTAAGCACCATGGGCATCCAGAGGTGATCGTTAATGGGGCCGTCGCCCCTGACCAGAGCTCGCTCCCTTCGGGTTTTTCGGGCTTGCTGTTTTCCGGGCGAAGGCCCCAGCATAGACACCGTGCCTATCCCCCTTCCGCGAGGAGTACAACAGAAAATAAATGGACTTCATGCCATTTTGATGTCATGCCGAAGCAGAGGCGCTATATTGCGCTTTAACTTAATATCAGTGCTTAAGAGCAGATTGAGCTGATACAAGTGCCGTTCAAACGGTCTTTTTCTCCTCGTGAGGAACCTAAGGGTAGAACTTTCGCAGATGAGCTATGTTCCACGGGTTCCCCACTGGCACGCCTTCTGCGGTTTCCAGCCGCGCCGAGCCTGGCCTGGCGATATGCGTCACCTTGAAGGGTCCTTCCCACATTGGAGACAGCTTGTGCAGGCCCTCGCGAGAGAGTATTCTCCTCAGCACCAGGTCGCCGACCTCCAGAGTTCTTGCTCGAACATGGCGGCTATGGTAGCGGCGTAGTCCTTGCTGGTACCTCGCGGCGCGGAGCGCGGCTTGGCACCGAGCTTCTTCGAGCAGAAGGAGGCGGTCCTTGATGAGGTCCTCTTGGCGAATTTCGTCGAAGGCGAGCACTCTTGGCGACCCGAACTTGACGTCGGTGGGAAGAACAGCCTCCGCCCCGTAGACCAGGAAGAAAGGGGTTTCTCCGGTGGGCTTGGTGGCGGTAGTCCTGATGGACCACAAGATGGATTGGAGGTTGTCTAACCATTTTTTGCCGCAGGCTTCGAGCTTGGCGTTGAAGCTTTTCGTCTTGAGCCCTTTGAGCACTTCAGCGTTGGCGCGCTCGGCTTGACCATTGCTCCTGGGGTAAGCGACGGAGGCGAAGCAGATTTTGATGCCGGTCGATGCGCAGTATTCCCGGAACAAGCCGCTGGTGAACTGGCTGCCGTTGTCGGTGATTATGCGGTTAGGCACACCAAAGCGACAGACCAGCCCACGGACGAACTTGACGGCGGACCTGGCCGGGATTGTGCACACCGGTTCCACCTCCACCCACTTAGCGATAGCCCCCTTGCGCTCTGGGAAATGGACCGAGGATGTCCAGCCCCCAAACTGCAAAGGGCCAAGTGAGTGGGATGGTGCGCAGCTCTTGCGCCGGCTGATGTATCTGCTTGGCGTGGAATTGGCACGCCTCGCACCTCTTGACCATCTCCGACGCATCTCCGAGCGCCGAAGGCCAGTAGAAGCCGCTTCGATATACCTTCACAGCTAGAGTCGCGGCTGAAGCGTGGTGCCCACATTCGCCGGCATGGATGTCCCTTAGAAGCTCTTGGCCTTGGTGAGTAGATATGCACTTCAGAGCGACGCCATTTGGGCGACGCCGGTACAAGTCACCATCCTTGACGCAGTAGCCCGAAGCTTGCCGCACAATCCTTTCGGCCTCCTCTTCATCCTCAGGAAGCCTGCTGCTGGTGAGGTAGGCCTTGAGCTCGATGATCCAATCCAATCCCTCCTGCCGGGCCAATGCCAGGAGGACGCGGTCACCCGAAGAAGGCCCGCAATCCGGAGCCCCCTGCTCCGGCGGTGGCGGCAAAGCGGAAGGAGGAGGTGGTTCGGATGTCGACGGAGAAGCGGACGGTTTGAAGAGACGCTCCTCGAAGACGCCGGCGGGCTGCGCCAGGCGATGAGAAGCGCGCTTGGCGATCTCGTCGGCCTCCACGTTTTCCCCTCTCGGGATGTGCTTCAGCTCCAAGCCTTGGAAGCGTTTTTCCATCTTTCGATGCTCCTCGAGATAAGCCGCCATGTGCTCATCCTTTGGAGTGTAGCTCTTGTTGGAGAAATTCACAACCAGCTGTGAATCTCCTTTGACGATGAGGCGCTTGATGCCCAAAGCATTCGCAGCCCTTAAGCCTGCAAGAAGTCCTTCGTACTCCGCGATGTTGTTGGAGACCTTGTGTTCCGGCCCAAAGCAGAGCTGCACAGCGTAGAAAAGCTTGTCTCCCGAGGGAGAGGTTAAGACAGCGCATGCTCCCGCGCCCGGAAGGTTAAGGCGCCGTCGAAATGCATGATCCAGAGGCCCGGGGCCTCCTCTCCAGGGAGAGTCGACTCCACCTCTGGAGGCTCGTTTACGAATGGATCAGTCCATTCTGCAGTGAACTCGGCCAAAGCCTTGCTCTTGATTACCTTTGTAGTTTCGAAGGAGATCTCGAAAGGCTGAAGCTCCACAGCCCACTCAGCCACCCGCCCGGTGACATTGGGGTTGCGCAGGACGGTTTCCAGGGGCCAATCGGTTACCACCTTAATCGGGTGACCCTGGAAGTAGTGGCGTAGCTTTCGCGAGGCGATGAGCAAGGTGTAGAGCAGCTTTTGCTGCATTGTGTAGCGTTCCCGCGTGTCGCGCAGTACCGTGCTGACGAAGTACACAGGCTTTTGCACCTTGACGACCCCCTCGGAAGGCTCCCCCTCAGGAGGCTTTTGAGCGTTGCTCTGAGAGAGCGGGTCGGTCTGGGAAGATCCCTCGGGCGGCTCCTCCTGAGGGGCGGGAGGTGAAGCGGCCTCTTCCTCGTGAGGAGCCCCCGAGCCTGGAGGAGTGACCTCCTTGGCGATTACCTTGACGTCCCGCTCCGCGACGAGAACGGCACTTGCAGTCCTTGGAGTTGCCGCGATGTAGAGTAGCAAGGGCTCGCGAGTCGTTGGGGCAACCATGATCGGTGGGCTCGTGAGGTACCTTTTTAACTCGGCGAAGGCCTTGTCGGCTTCCGGAGTCCACTCGAACTTGCCGGTGCGCTTCATGAGCTTGAAGAAGGGCAAAGCTTTTTCCCCACTCCTCACGATGAAGCGCCCCAGGGCTGCCATGCACCCCGCGAGGCGTTGCATTTCCTTAAGATTGCGCGGAGGACGCATCTCTTCGATGGCCTTGACCTTGTCGGGGTTCGCCTCTATCCCGTGATTGGACACGAGGAACCCCAACAGCTTTCCCGATGGTACGCCAAAGGCGCACTTGGCGGGGTTGAGCTTGATGTTTACCTTCCTCAGGTTGACGAATGTTTCCTCCAGATCCTCGATGAAGGTGCGACCCTCGCGGGTCTTGACGACGATGTCGTCGACGTAGGCTTCCGCATTCCTTCCCATCTGAGACCCCAGGGCCTTACGCATGAGCCTTTGGAAGGTGGCTCCTGCGTTCTTCAGGCCGAAAGGCATGCAGACGTAGCAGTACACCCCACAGGGCGTGATGAAGGCGGTCTTCTCCTCGTCCTCCTTTGCCATCTTGATCTGATGATAGCCGGAGAAAGCATCCAAGAAGCAAAGGAGGTCGCAGCCGGCGGTGGAGTCGACGATTTGATCTATCCTCGGGAGAGGATAAGGGTCCTTGGGACAGGCCTTGTTGAGACTCGTGAAGTCCACGCAGAGGCGCCCACTGCCGTTAGCCTTTGGGACGACCACCGGATTAGCAATCCAGGTGGGGTGGGCTACCTCGCGTATCAACTTGGCCTTCTTCAGCTTCTCTATCTCCTTGACGATGAAGTCTTGCTTCTCTTGCGCTTGCTTTCTGGTCTTCTGCTTCACGGGGTGTGCCTGAGGGCACACGGCTAAGTGGTGCTCGATCACCTCCCTGGGAACACCGGGCATATCCGACGGAGTCCAAGCGAACATGTCAGAATTTGCCCGCAGGAAGGTGACGAGCGCGCTTTCCTATTTGGGGGAAAGCCCTGCCCCGATGCTGACGAAGTTTTCGCAGCCCCCAGCCTGCAGCGGGACCTTCTTAGTTGCCGAGCGCTCTTGGGTAAACTGGGGCCTCCTCCCTGAGGGTACCGCAGCTTCCCCAATGCTCAAGTCCATCATGGGATGGTCCAGGTCCTCGCTTGTAGTAGGCGATGCAGAGGCGGCGAACTTCTTCCCTGTCGAACCCAGAGGGTTGGGCTCAAGAGAGGCCTTCTTTGCAGCAGCCCGCTCTTGGGATACGAGCTGCTTTTTCCTCGTGAGGTCGCCGGAGTGTTCCAGTAGATCTTCGTCGGCGGGGAACATGGAGGCGGCCTCACGGTAGACATGCTCAACCGATCGGAGAGCATCCTTCTCATTGCAGCGCACGGTGATCGTGCCGTTGGCGCCCGGAATCTTGAGGACGTTGAAGCCATGGTGCGTTGCCGCCATGAACCTAGCCAAGGCTGGGTAGCCGAGGATGGCATTGTATGGCAGGGCGATGTAGGCAACGTCGAAGTCGAGGCTTTCTGTCCTGTAGTTGTCCCAGGTGCCGAAGGTGACGGGCAGGCTTACCTGCCCAATTGGCGTCGTAGATCCTTCGGTTACCCCGAAGAACGGCCGAGTTGGCATGAGCCAGTGGTACGGCACCTGCATTTTTTCGAAGATCTCGACGGAGATGATGTTGAGGCCCGCCCCTCCGTCGATGAGAGTGCGATTGACGGCGACGTTGTTGATGGTCGGTGTGCACAAGAGAGGGATTGTGCCCACGCCCCTTGTGGAAGCCGGATGATCCTCCTCGTCGAAGCCAATCTTGCACGTCGACCACTTCATCAGGCGACTGCCGAAGTTGGGCTGTGCCGCCGCGATTTCTCGTGACAGCTGCTTGAAGTGCCGATTTGACAGAGGAGCCTAAGCTCCACCCAGGAGGCAAGCGACGAAGTCTCGTGGCTCTTGATAGCCCCCCTGGTTCTCCTCCCGACGATCGTTTGCTGGTGGGGGTAGCGGCAGCGGCTCGGGATCGTCTCGAGACAGACCCCCACGGCGGCGACCTTCCTCGCGGTCGTCGTCGCGGCGATCGCCCCGGGATCCACTCTTGCCGTTGCTGCGGCCACCCCCACGACGCTTGGAGACACCGTTCTCCTCGTGAAACTTCCGGACAATCCAACAATCCTCGGTATTGTGGGTGTCCTTCTTGTGGATGAGGCAGTAGCGGCGACGTCGACCTTTATCGCGATCGGAGCGGTCCCCGCGGCGTTGCTTATGATCTGGCTCCGCCGCGAGGGCAGCAGCCTCCTTTCGCTTGGGGTCCTTGGACTTCGGCTTTGGGGGAAGCGCCTCCGGCAGATTGTGCACGAAGAGCCTCCCCTCCTCAGCCTTGGCGCAGCGGTCGGCGATCTCGAAGAGCCTGACGACGGAAGTCAGCTCATCATTCACGGACAGCTTCTCCCGCATCTTGACGTCGGAGACGCCCGTGGAGAATGCGGAGATGACCTCCTCGTTGGAGATCCTGGGAATCTTGTTCCTCATCTGACTGAAGCGCTGGATGTACTGACGAAGCGTCTCGCCCTTGTACTATCGCACCGCCTTAAGATCGTTCTTGGTGGCGGGGCGCTCGTACGTGGGCATGAAGTTGGCAACGAACTGGCGACATAAATCCTTCCACGAAGTCATGGATTAGTGAGGAAGA
This sequence comes from Dactylis glomerata, assembly GCA_007115705.1. NCBI lineage: Eukaryota > Viridiplantae > Streptophyta > Magnoliopsida > Poales > Poaceae > Dactylis > Dactylis glomerata. The sequence continues at coordinate 723,083 of QXEO01001327.1, forward strand.
TTCATGAGTCAAGTCCGCGGAGCGTCCTTGAGGGCCATGGGGAACCAATTGGCCATGGCCCGCTGATCTCCACGCGCAGCCTGGACGGCGACGACGTAGAGTTGGAGGAATTCGACAGGATTTGTGGTCCCGTCGTAGCGCGTGGCGATGTCGGGCTTGAACTTGTCAGGCCAGACGACGTAGCGCTGCTGGCGAGTGAGGGCGAGACACCCGGGGTTGTAGATCGGGACGCCGGGGGTCCTGACGTTCTTGCCAGCCTCGCCGATGTCATCGATGGCGCGATCATGATTTTCGCGGCGGCGCTCGAGGGAGACGCGTGCGTCTTCCAGAGCGCGTTGGACGATCTGGCAGCTGGGCTCCCCGCGCGGCGAAGATGCGGCGCGGGAAACCACCCTCTTGGCCTTGTGGGCCATCCCATCTCCGGCGCCCGGGGCGCGATGCCCCACCGCCGGATCTGGGCTCCCCGCGCCCTGGGCTCCTCCCAAGGCCGGGTCTTCGTTGGCGATGGCGACGAGCTCGGCGATTCGAGCGCGCCACCCCTCACGCCCGTCATCGGTGGGTTGATAACGCAGCAGCTCCTGCGCCATGGCGAGTGCCTGCGCAGGAGACAGCTGACTCCCAGAACGAGCGCGAGAAGTAGCGGTGGCGGTGAAGGAGAGCGAAGGCTCTGTCCGCTCAGACGGGAGGTAGGAGGACTCCAGATCTTCCTCCTCTTCCTCCTCTGCCGAAGCTTCACGACGACGGAAGATGGGCTCGGTTTGCCCCCGAGCAGCGTTGCGACGGCGAAGACGCTCGAGCCTTGCGTTGGCGTCGGCCATGTCGAAGCAGATCTAGAAGAAAAGACACCACAGCCCCCTACCTAGCGCGCCAAATGTTGATGGATTTCGTGTCGCAAGAACATGGGGTACCACGCGACGTACCCGAAGATTCGAACGCAGGGGGCTGAACGTGTGAGATCTTGGATCGCAACGAAACACGGTGACGGAAGCCTCGATTGTCGGACGCGCAACGCACTGCAGAGAGGGAGACCGAGCTTTACCCAGGTTCAGGGCCCTCGTGGTGAGGTAAAACCCCTACTTCCTGCCTTCTTGTATTACGACGCGACACCTCGCGAGGAGTACAAGGCCTTGGTTACAAAGCTCTAGCTGGCCAGAGGTTGAAGAACCTGCGTGCCCAACTAGCAGCTTGAAGACGACGGAGATCAGATCCGACCGGATCCCCTCTAAGGGGTGGCCTCCCCTCCTTTTATAGCGCCAAGGTCCTCCTTCCCCTTATCTTCTTGGGGAAGGGGTTGCCACACACGGCCAAGGAGGGAGGACAGCTGTAGACTAGGTTCTTCTATAGACTTGGTCTTCGTAGGGCAGTGGCGCCGGTCCACAGGAGTGGGTGGAGGAGGCTGACGTCCTCCTCTGGCGCCCTGCACCGTCCATGCTATATTTAGGGGGGTGGCCAACTGCCACTGTGCCGCTTTGGGCAGGCATAGAGAAAGTTGGTCTCCTCCCTGTCGGGGGTAGCGTGGATGGTACGCGGTCTTCTGCCCGTTGTCCTTCTTGCTCCGCACGAAAACGTGCTATGCTGACGTGGGCGTACCTCCTCTCCTCACCAGCAGGGGCTCGTGAGGAGGTCTTCTGGTCCTTAGCGGTTTCTGTTGTCGTTCTCCTCACGAGGCGCCTCCTCGTGAGGGTCTTCTCCGAGGCGAAGATTGTTGATTATCTCCTGGGCTGAAGATGGGACGATGACGGGGCCCAGGAGCAGGTGGACCGGGATACCCCGGTATCCATTACACCGACAAACCCCGTCGAATTCCTCCAACTCTACGTCGTCGCCGTCCAGGCCGCGCGTGGAGATCAGCGTGCCATGGCCAATTGGTTCCCCATGGCCCTCAAGGACGCTCCGCGAACTTGGCTCATGAATCTTCCTCACGAATCCGTGACTTCATGGAAGGATTTATGTCGTCAGTTCGTTGCCAACTTCATGCCCACGTACGAGCGCCCCGCAACTAAGAACGATCTTAAGGCGGTGCGTCAGTACAAGGGCGAGACGCTTCGTCAATACATCCAGCCCTTCAGTCAGATGAGGAACAAGATCCCCAGGATCTCCAACAAGGAGGTCATCTCTGCGTTCTCCACGGGAGTCTCCGACGTCAAGATGAGGGAGAAGCTGTCCGTGAATGATGAGCTGACTTCCGTTGTCAGGCTCTTCGAGATCGCCGACCGCTGCGCCAAAGCTGAGGAGGGGAGGCTCTTCGTGCACAATCTGCCGGAGGCGCTTCCCCCAAAGCCGAGGTCCAAGGACCCCAAGCGAAAGGAGGCTGTTGTCCTCGCGGCGGAGCCAGATCATAAGCAACGCCGTGGGGACCGCTCCGATCGCGATAAAGGTCGACGTCGCCGCTACTGCATTATCCATAAGAAGGACACCCACAATACCGACGATTGTTGGATTGTCTGGAAGTTTCACGAGAAAAACGGCGTCGCCAAGCGTCGCAGGGGCGGCCGCAGCCACGGCAAGAGTGGATCCCGGGGCGATCGCCGCGACGACGACCGCGAGGAAGGTCGCCACCGCGGGGGTCTGTCACGAGCCGATCCCGAGCCGCTGCCGCTGCCCCCACCAGCAAATGATCATCGGGAGGAGGACCAGGGGGGCTATCAAGAGCCGCGAGACTTCGCCGCTTGCCTCCTGGGTGGAGCTCAGGCTCCTCTGTCAAATCGACACTTCAAGCAGCTGTCGCGAGAAATCGTGGTGGCACAGCCCAACGTCGGCAATCGCCTAATGAAGTGGTCGACGTGCAAGATTGGCTTCGACGAGGAGGATCATCCGGCTTCCACAAGGGGCGTGGGCACAATTCCCCTCTTGTGCACGCCAACCATCAACAACGTCGCCGTCAATCGCACTCTCATCGACGGAGGGGCGGGCCTCAACATCATCTCGGTCGAGATCTTCGAGAAGATGCAGGTGCCGTACCACCGGCTCATGCCAACTCGGCCGTTCTTCGGGGTAACCGAGGGGTCTACAACGCCAACTGGACAGGTAAGCCTGCCCGTCACCTTCGGCACCCGGGACAACTACAGGACAGAAAGCCTCGACTTCGACGTCGCCTACATCGCCTTGCCATACAATGCCATCCTCGGCTACCCAGTCTTGGCGAGGTTCATGGCAGCAACGCACCATGGCTTCAACGTTCTCAAGATTTCGGGCGCCAATGACACGATCACCGTGCACTGCAATGAGAAGGATGCTCTCCGATCAGTTGAGCATGTCTACCGTGAGGCCGCCACCATGTTCCCTGCCGACGAAGATCTACTGGAACACTCCGGCGACCTCACGAGGAAGAAGCAGCTCGTATCCCAAGAGCGGGCTGCTGCTAAGAAGGCCTCTCTCGAGCCCCACCCTCTAGGTTCGACAGGGAAGAAGTTCGCCGCCTCTGCATCGCCTACTCCAAGCGAGGACCTAGTCCATCCAATGCTGGACATGAGCATTGGGAAAGCTGCGGTACCCTCAGGCAGGAGGCCCCAGTTTACCCAAGAGTGCTCGGCAACCAAGAAGGTCCCGCTGCAGGCTGGGGGCTGCGAAAACTTCGTCACCATCGGGGCAGGGCTTTCTCCCAAATAGGAAAGCACGCTCGTCACCTTCCTGCGGGCAAATTCTGACATGTTCGCTTGGACTCCGTCAGATATGCCCGGCGTTCCCAGGGAGGTGATTGAGCACCACTTAGCCGTGTGCCCTCAGGCACACCCCGTGAAGCAGAAGACTAGGAAGCAAGCGCAAGAGAAGCAGGACTTCATCGTCAAGGAAATAGAGAAGCTGAAGAAGGCCAAGCTAATACGCGAGGTGGCCCACCCCACCAGGATTGCTAATCCGGTGGTCGTCCCAAAGGCTAACGGCAGTGGGCGCCTCTGCGTGGACTTCACAAGTCTCAACAAGGCTTGTCCCAAGGATCCTTATCCTCTCCCGAGGATAGATCAAATCATCGACTCCACCGCCGGCTGCGACCTCCTTTGCTTCTTGGATGCTTTCTCCGGCTATCATCAGATCAAGATGGCAAAGGAGGACGAGGAGAAGACCGCCTTCATCACGCCCTGTGGGGTGTACTGCTACGTCTGTATGCCCTTCGGCCTGAAGAACGCAGGAGCCACCTTCCAAAGGCTCATGCGCAAGGCCTTGGGGGCTCAGATGGGAAGGAATGCGAAAGCCTACGTCGACGACATCGTCGTCAAGACTCGCGAGGGTCACACCTTCATCGAAGATCTGGAGGAAACATTCGTCAACCTGAGAAAGGTAAACATCAAGCTCAACCCCGCCAAGTGCGCCTTCGGCGTACCGTCGGGAAAACTGTTGGGGTTCCTCGTGTCCCATCGCGGGATAGAGGCGAACCCTGACAAGGTCAAGGCCATCGAAGAAATGCGTCCACCGCGCAATCTCAAGCAGATGCAACGCCTCGCGGGATGCATGGCAGCCCTGGGACGCTTCATCGCGACGAGTGGGGAGAAAGCCTTGCCCTTCTTCAAGCTTATGAAGCGCGCCGGGAAGTTCGAGTGGACTCCGGAAGCCGACAAGGCCTTCGCTGAGTTGAAAAGGTACCTCACGAGCCCACCGATCATGGTTGCCCCAACCACCCGCGAGCCTTTGCTACTCTACGTCGCGGCAACTCCAAGGACTGCAAGTGCCGTTCTCGTCGCGGAGCGGGACGCCAAGGTGATCGCCAAAGAGGAGGCCACTCCTCTAAGCTTGGGGGCTCCTCGCGAGGAAGAGGCCGCCTCACCTCCCGACCCTCGAGGGGAACCGCCCGTGGCATATTCGCCGACCGAGCCGCTCTCTCAGAGCAACGCTCAAAAGCCTCCCGAGGAGGAGCCTTCCGAGGGTGTCGTCAAGGTGCAAAAGCCTGTGTACTTTGTCAGCACGGTACTGCGCGACGCGCGGGAACGTTACACCATGCAGCAAAAGCTGCTCTACACCTTGCTCATCGCTTCACGGATGCTACGCCACTACTTCCAGGGTCACCCGATTAAGGTGGTAACCGATCGTCCCCTGGAAACCATTCTACGCAACCCCAATGTCACCGGGCGGGTGGCTGAATGGGCCGTGGAGCTCCAGCCTTTCGAGATCTCCTTCGAAACTACAAAGGTAATCAAGAGCAAGGCTTTGGTCGAGTTCACTGTAGAATGGACTGATCCGTTCACCGACGAGCCTCCGGAGGTGGAGTCAACTCTCCCTGGAGAGGAGGCCCCAGGCCTTTGGGTCATGCACTTCAACGGCGCCTTCAACCTCCTCGGCGCGGGAGCCGGTGCTGTTCTAACCTCTCCCTCGGGAGACAAGCTTTTCTACGCTGTGCAGCTCTGCTTCAAGCCTGAACACAAGGTCTCCAACAACATCGCGGAGTACGAAGGACTACTTGCGGGCCTAAGGGCAGCAAACGCTTTGGGCATCAAGCGCCTCATCGTCAAGGGAGATTCACAGCTGGTTGTGAAATTCTTGAACAAGAGCTACACTCCAAAGGATGAGCACATGGCGGCTTATCTCGAGGAGCATCGAAAGATGGAAAAACGCTTCCAAGGCTTGGAGCTGAAGCACATCCCGAGAGGAGAAAATGTGGAAGCCGACGAGATCGCCAAGCGCGCCTCTCATCGCCTGGCACAGCCTGCCGGCGTCTTTGAGGAGCGTCTCTTCAAACCGTCCGCTTCTCCGTCGACATCCGAATCACCTCCTCCTTCTGCTTTGCCGCCACCGCCGGAGCAGGGGGCTCCGGATTGCGGGCCTCCTTCGGGTGACCGCGTCCTTCTGGCATTGGCACGGCAGGAGGGAGTGGATTGGATAATCGAGCTCAAGGCCTACCTCACCAGCAGCAGGCTTCCCGAGGATGAAGAGAAGGCCGAGAGGATTGTGCGGCAAGCTTCAGGCAACTGCGTCAAGGATGGTGACTTGTACCGGCGTCGCCCAAACGGCGTCGCTCTGAAGTGCATATCTACTCACCAAGGCCAAGAGCTTCTCAGGGACATCCACGCCGGCGAGTGTGGCCATCATGCTTCTGCTGCAACTCTAGCCGCAAAGGCATATCGAAGTGGCTTCTACTGGCCTTCGGCGCTCGGGGATGCAGCGGAAATGGTCAAGAGGTGCGAGGCGTGCCAATTCCACGCTAAGCAGATCCACCAGCCGGCACAGGAGCTGCGAACCATCCCACTCACTTGGCCCTTTGCGGTCTGGGGGCTGGACATCCTCGGCCCATTTCCCAGAGCGCAAGGGGGCTACCGCTACCTCTACGTCGCCATCGACAAGTTCACCAAGTGGGTGGAGGTGGAGCCGGTGTGCACAATCCCGGCCAGGTCCGCAGTCAAGTTCATCTGAGGGCTGGTCTGTCGCTTTGGTGTGCCTAACCGCATCATCACCGACAACGGCAGCCAGTTCACCAGCGGACTGTTCCGGGAGTACTGCGCGTCGGCCAGCATCAAGATCTGCTTCGCCTCCGTCGCCTACCCCAGGAGCAATGGTCAAGCCGAGCGAGCCAACGCTGAAGTGCTCAAAGGGCTCAAGACGAAAAGCTTCAACGCCAAGCTCGAAGCCTGCGGCAAAAAATGGTTAGACAACCTCCAATCCATCTTGTGGTCCATCAGGACTACCGCCACCAAACCCACTGGAGAAAGCCCTTTTTTCCTGGTCTATGGGGCGGAGGCTGTTCTTCCCACCGACGTCAAGTTCCGGTCGCCAAGGGTGCTTGCCTTCGACGAAGTTCGCCAAGAAGACCTCATCAAGGATCGCCTCCTCCTGCTCGAAGAAGCTCGGTGCCAAGCCGCGCTCCGCGCCGCGAGGTACCAACAAGGACTACGTCGCTACCATAGCCGCCATGTTCGAGCAAGGACTCTGGAGGTCAGCGACCTGGTGCTGAGGAGAATACTCTCTCGCGAGGGCCTGCACAAGCTGTCTCCAATGTGAGAAGGACCCTTCAAGGTGACGCACATCGCCAGGCCAGGCTCGGCGCGGCTGGAAACCGCAGAAGGCGTGCCGGTGGGGAACCCGTGGAACATAGCTCATCTGCGAAAGTTCTACCCTTAGGTTCCTCATGAGGAGAAAAAGACCGTTTTCACGGCACTTGTATCAGCTCAATCCGCTCTCAAGCACTTATATTAAGTTAATGCGCAATATAGCGCCTCTGCTTCGGCAGGACATCAAAATGGCATGAAGTCCATTTATTTTCTGTTGTACTCCACGCGGAAGGGGGCTAGGCACGGTGTCTATGCTGGGGCCTTCGCCCGGAAAACAGCAAGCCCGAAAAACCCGAAGGGAGCGAGCTCTGGTCGGGGGCGACGGCCCTGTTAACGATCACCTCTGGATGCCCATGGTGCTTAGTTCCCCGCGAAGTACACCAGAAAATAAAAAATCTTCGAGGAAAGTCCAAGGTGTGCCCGAGGCACCCGTTAAAGGACCTACCCCTCATGAGCAATCCTCACGAGGGAGCAAGGACGCGTCGATGCCCCAGCATCCGCAAGAAGATTCCCTCTATCGAGGAAGGCCTAACGTGGTAGGATTATTGAAGACCAAGGCCGCTCCGATCATCTTGCGAAGGAGACGCTGATCCGGAGGTCCGCGCCAGGCCCTTCACCTCATGAGCAACCCTTGTGAGGTGTCGACGGTCTCTGGGCTCTCTTAAGCGTCGACGTTTTCATGTCCGTGAGGGTCCAGCTTCCCTCAACGACGAGGAAGGCCCCGTGAATCGCCACGCGTGGCAATTTGCTCTTAGCTGCAGGCACAGATAGTGCCGCGCTCCTCCACGACGGAGAAGGTCCCTGTGCAGGTCACAGGGGCATCTTATTCGCCTTCTTTTTTCGTTTGTTTTGTCGATTTGTTTTTCCATTTTCGGGGATTTGGGGTTTTTTGATTTCCAACTCTTTCTTCAACTTCTTATCTCAGGAATCGTCCAATTGGTCGTCGACGCCGACCCCATCTCGAGCTCTGAGGCTAAGGGAGGCTTCCCGTCAATGCCAACAGCTCACTAGGGCTCTCGAGCGTGCGAATGACCGGGACAATGAATAGCAATGAGAAGCGAAATGCAGGACAGCAAGATGATTAACAAGCGGATTCCATTAAAATGCCCCCAGTGGGGGAAGGAGGAAAAGCACGGCGGGGCATACCCCGCCGGCGAGATCTACATGACAAGGGAGGGGAGGAGACTAGCTCCCCTCCCCAGAAGACTACCACGCCAGGACCTCCTCTTCACTGCGCCGCGGGCTGGGGGTAGGTGCGGCGGACGCCGCCGGCGATGAAGATCCGCACCGTAGCCTCCAGCGTCCCCAGCTTAAAGCGGAAGATGAGGTGGTCGCCGACGCGGAGGCGATGGCCGAGGGCGAATGCCCTCCAGCGGCCGGAGAGGACGGCGTTGCCACCGACCCCGAGGAGGATGTCCACAGGCCAGAAGAGATCTGGCCTGCTCTGTTCCCCCAGGGCAATCTCCCCGGCGGCCGCGCCGGGGGCGTAAATCACCCTCCGGACGGCGTCGGGCAGCCAGAGGGAGTTGAAGCCTAGGGCGTCGACGACGACGAGAAGCTCCAGGAAGCGGGACCCCGGGCCGATGAGGGGTCCCAGCATCGCCGCCACCAGGTGCCGCGGAGTGGCAACCACTCCGTTCGCCGGTGGGGCCGGAGGATCTGCAGTAGGGGGAGGCGGGCCCAGGGCGGCCTCCACCTCCCGGAGGGCCCGATCGACGCTCCCCGAGGCGCGGGGAGCAGGCGCCGCCGTCAGCGGCGACGGCGAGTTCAGGGCGCCACTAGCAGCAGGACCCCTAAGGGTCAGAGCGCCGGAGGCCCCCGTGGCGGTGCGGCTCGCCTCGTCCTGCCTCGACGCGCCAATGCGAAGAGGGCCGCCGGCGCCGGGCGTCCATCGGGCCGGGATCTTTGCCTTCTTCCCGCTGCCCGGGGGGCGTCCGAGGCGCTTCACTCCAGAGCGCGATCCGGCGGAGATGGAGGAGTTGGAAGGATCCATGAGCTCGGGGGCGTGGAAGCAGAAGTGGCACTGGAGGAAGGAGGTGAGGTGCCGGAGGACACGAGATGGATCTATTTAAGGGGGGCGTTCGACGTCGATGCGTCAAATCCCTACGCGGGAATCGAAGCGTTGGCGCAGCGCTCCACAGTCAAGCGACGCATCATTATGATGGGTTGACGCCTCGGAGACTGCATCGTCGCCCGCCGCTTCGTCTCGCCAGCTGCGGCCGCGCCACGTGTCCGCAGCCTCTGCCTCTTCACATGGTCCTCTGACCGCGCAGTTGGCGCGTGCTGTTGGAGGGCCCAGCAGCTTCGGGGGCCACCGGCCCTTCGCTTCCTCAAGAGGGCGCGTTCGCGGGCCGGGCTCCCGGGGGCTACTGTCAGTGTTCTGGATACCGGGGTATCCCGGTCCACCTGCTCCTGGGCCCCATCATCGGCCCATCTTCAGCCCAGGGGAAGGACGACGATCCAAGCTACGGAGAAGACACTCACGAGGAGACGCCTCGTGAGGAGAACGACGACCAAAACTGCTAAGGACCAGAAGACCTCCTCACGAGCCCCTGCTGGTGAGGAGAGGAAGCACGCCCACGTCAGCTCAGCACGTTCGCGTGCAGAGCAAGAAGATAACGGGCAGAAGACCGCGTACCGCCCACGCTACCCCCGACAGGGAGGAGACCAACTTTCGTTGTGCCTGCCTAAAGCGGCACAGTGGTTGTTGGCCGCCCCCCTAAAAATAGCGTGGACGGTGCAGGGCGCCAGAGGAAGACGTCAGATTCCTCCACCCACTCGTGTGGACCGGCGCCGCTACCCTACGAAGACTACGTCCACAGAAGAATAGAGTCTACAGCTGTCCTCCCTCCTTGGCCGTGTGTGGCAACCCCTTCCCCAAGAAGATAAGGGGAAGGAGGACCTTGGCGCTATAAAAGGAGGGGGAGGCCACCCCTTAAGGGGGATCGGATCTTCATCTTCTTCAGGCTGCTAGTTGGGCACGCAGGTTCTTCAACCTCTGGCCAACTAGAGCTTTGTAACCAAGACCTTGTACTCCTCGCGAGGTGTCGCATTGCAATACAAGAAGGCAGGAAGTAGGGGTTTTACCTCACCACGAGGGCCCTGAACCTGGGTAAAGCTCGGTCTCTCTCTCTGCAGTGCGTTGCGCGTTCGACACTCGAGGCTTCCGTCACCGTGTTTCGTTGCGATCCAAGATCTCACACGTTCAGCCCCCTGCGTTCGAATCTTCGGGTCCGTCGCGTGGTACCCCGTGTTCTTGCGACACGAAATCCATCGACACTTGTAAGCCACCGTGTGCTGAGAATAAACAACAAGGCAGGAAGTAGGGGTGTTACCTCCGTAGTGGAGGGCCCTGAACCTGGGTAAATGCTCATGTCCTAGTTACACAATCTTGAGCCGGACCCATCGTTGCACACCATCGAGACCCTCCGTTAAGCCACCCCCATGGCTACTGTCTCAAAAATACCACGACAGCCTCTGCAACCTGGACGGGGTCGACGACATGGTCGAGTGGTGCGCGTAGGTCCACGACGGCGACATCCGAGGTGTCCTGCTCTAGGAATGGAGCGCTCTGCTCCTGTGGAAGACTTTTGTATCACCGGCGCATAGAGCAAATTCGCTAGGGATAACTTTTGTATCACCGGCACATAGAGCAAATTCGCCAGGGATAAGCCATTACCGCTGGCATGTAGGTCGCTGGCGAACCCAAATTCGCCAGGGATAAGCATTTTTGGTGCGCCGGGGATAAGGTTTTCTCTACTAGTGAGAAGGCATTCGAGCGGCGGGCACGGTGAGTCGCCGCCCTCTTCGTCCCCCAGGGCCATCACTTCAACCATGGTGTCAAGGTCGCTTCTTTCGCCGCAGCTTGAGCCTGCGTCACAGAGAGGGTCAAGCATGTCGGTTACCTCCTCTGGGAAAGGCTTGGCGATGTAGAAGCCGTGGCCGCTGATGTTCAGGAAGGAGCCGCTGTCGTTGAAGCCTTCCTCGAAGCAGGCGAGGTTGTCGCTGATGCAGTCAAAGGTGCCGAACCTCCAGACAAGGCCGGAGGCAACCTACTCATCGAGGGTCAATGGGGATCCTGGCTGGAACTTCACTCCGGTCGCTGCGGCATGTTGCCCCATGGTGGGCGCCAACTGTCGTGGTGTTTTGGAGATAGTAGCGATAGGGGTGGCTTAACGGAGGGTCTCGACGGTGTGCGACAATGGGTCCGGCTCGGGATTGGGTAGCTAATACACGGGTCCATGCCTTGTTGTTTATTCTCAGCACACGGTCGCTTACAGGGATTCTAGAGCTATATTGTCTAGAGGTAGAAGAAGAAGAGTTCGATCTCTCTAGTCTAAGGGTCCAGGCCCCCTTATATAGGCGGGGACCTGGTTACAGTTTGGTGTCCGGCTGCCCGGCTGCCGACTCCTCTGTGGTTGCGGTCTTGACGTGGGCCCGCCGTCCTCTGGCCCTCTGTCTGGGCGCATGCTGCTTTATAAAGTGCCTTTTCCCCTTGGACCGGCATATTCCGAGCATATGCCTCTTGTTTGCCTCGGATCCTTTCGTGGAGGAGGGGCTTGCCCGTTGGTTGGTGGAGGCCGAGCATGGCTGGCGTCACGCTGGTCTCCAGCCTCTGTCGACCTTGTCGGGCCCGTGCTGCTTTCGGTAAAGCGTCCGTTGGAGGGTTTTCGTCATCTTCGCTGGCTCGGACCTTCAGTGATGTAGACGCCAGCCGGCTACTGGCGCAGCCGGCCCTTCAGTTGAAGCCGGCCTCCTCGGCTAAATGTCGCAGTGATCACTGGGATGTCAGCCGGCAGATGGCTCTGCCCTTGGCCTACCCAGGTAGTCATCCCCACAACACCCTTTCTATTTTTTTCCTTCTTTTCTTCTTTTTCTTTTTCTGTTTTCTTTTATTACTTTTGCATTTTGGCTCCAAATTGATTCGATCCAATTTCTAAATTTTTCTAAAGTTCAACATATCATTTTTAATCAGTAATAAACATGTTTTCATAAATACATAAATTCTTAAATAAAACTTTATAAATTGTCTAAAGGACTTTACCTTGCATAATAGAAATATGGTTTGAAAACAATCCTTTTAAAATCAAGGCATAAACTTTATAAAAATAGTATTTGGAATTTATTTTCAAACATGCTTTTGGCATTGCAAACTTTATTTGATATATATCATTTTGTATAATATTTCCTTTGCAAATATGCTTGCATATGATTTGAATAAATAGAAAATAGTATTTTTAAATCTTATGAGTTCTTCAAGGAATAGTAGGAAGTTTGAAATGGTTTTTCTAATAAGACTTTTAAATAAATCAAAAGGTTTTAATTCCCTGTGAAATTTAAATCCATACAAACATACATGGTTCCTATTTTTTTAATTTCACATTCCAAAATTTTGGGATGTGGCAATAAATTTTTGGATTGGAAAACTATGGTAGGAACAAAACAGGCCCATAGGTGGCACATCATTTTTGGTAGACGCACATCATGTTAGGTAAGGTGTACAGTTTTTTGGTTGTATCAGTAATTCAGTATGCAGACAGAGACATTACTAGGCATTACTATCATAGTGGGTATCACTCGCTCTTTTCATAGTACGATGCAACAGTATCAATGCTTGGAACTCTTTGGTGGCAGCTTAGGTGCTTGTCAAGTGCTACACACATTTAAGAGGGGACATTTATGTGTGCAGATTAATTTCGGCGAAACTGTTCACATATAAGAAACCATAGGGTGGCCAAAAAGCTGTTACTTCTTAGTCTTGATTGGTAAATGCAAATCAGCAATCTACATTTTGATTCAGAACCATCCAAGTATGATGTGATTTGTAAGTCTCCTGTGTCTATGAGAGTGTTTGGTTGCCAACCAGAGATGAGAAAATTCCTTATATGACACTACATGTAAATATGATTCCTTATATGACACTAAAAACTTTTTCCTTCCCAAGATGACACTCGGCGTAAATTTTTTGCCTTATATGACACGCTAGTGCATTATATTACTTACAAAGATGCTATTGCCCCTAGTGCAATATGTGCCTGCACCATTCATGCTACATATCAGCAAAAGATACATGCACATCTTCACAGACCTATTTTTTCACGATACATGTGTCATTGCAAAGAAGAAAGCCTGATGCGAAGCTTTAATAGACGTGCGATGACACGCATGGGAGCATACGCCTACTTCATCTGATTTTTACTGCGCGCGAGCCAGGTCTTCCCTGGCCATGCATAGGGACGAGGCTCACGAATTTTACATATGTGTACATGGTGTGCACGTTTACATATGTACACACATATTGTATAGTACGGAAAAATGTACTATATGAAATTTGAAGCTGCACTTTGCATCAGTACTAGTACTATAGTATTTAATTAGTGAAGGAAAATAGAGGATCAATGGCAGGCGGATAACCACGATCCTAAGAAAGCCCTAAAACTCAAATGGATCGATGCTGCTGAGCAGCACGTGTTGTTTGCTGCTGACCAACATGTGTGGTTCTGTGAGGTTTTGACAACAAATTCAGTGTGTGGATAGCAAGATTTGAATTTCCTCTTAATTCAAAATTTAATATAAATCAAAAAATACTGCTATACTATTGTTATCGCCACATTTTGGCCAAATGAGGAGATGGGCCGTAATCAAGATGGGCTTGGAGGCTGGATCGGCCTTGCGCGTGGATTTGGGCTAATTGCCCGTGTATCTGTATATTATGATAGATTACGTTTCAGTTTAAACAAGAGATAGAGTTGTTAGGTTTATTCCAAAGATAGAAAGTCTCCGGACTATAAATGTGTACCTAGGGTTATTGAGAAAGGAGGACGATCACGTTCACAACAAACACAATCTCGGCGCATCGCCACCCCTTGTTTCGAGGGTTTCTTTCAGGTAAGCGTCGTGCTGCCTAGATCGCATCTCGCGATCTAGGCAGCATCTGCTTATGTGTTATTTGGTGTTGCTCGTACTGAAGCCTTGTTGATGGCGAGTAATACTGTTATCATAGATCTGTTTGGGCTAGCATCGGTGCTTTTGGTTATGTTTGCTTAGTCATGCTGCCCCTAGAGATCTCGCTGCCTTTGCACCTATTTTGGGTGTAAGGGCAGCATCTTGCTTGATCTTTATTCAGTCGATTCAATCTGTCATAGTTGTTCCTTGTTCTCCAAGGATTAGTTTGATATCCGCATGGTTAGGCCTCACAAACGGGTTGAACGATCCAGTAGTACGTAAGGATATGGTTTGCCAATTCGAGAGGAGTTGTTCCGGGAATTGACTCTACGTTGGTTTTTTGGCCTCCTCTAGGGTTAGTTTTCTGTTATCTTTCGTATCTACCAGGCTCAATTACGTGTGGGATGTTCCAATTATGTGGTGAAAGCGTTAAACTGTCGTAGATCGATTTGACTTGTATTGATAAAGCAAAACCCCATGTTATCGTAGATCCAATGCAGATCCATGGGACAATCGGCTACATGAGCCGATTCACAGGGAAACCTGAGAGCCGATCGAGGCTCGTATTTAATGTTTACGTGTCTGCCATGCAGGAAACTAATCGAAGCAATCCATCACCTTCCTGATCAGGTATAGGTCAGGTGGCACGCCCTTGCATCAGCCAGGACGTGTGCCGGAGTTTTGCGGGCCGTTGCCCGAGGGACCAGGGCCCACCAGCAGTTCTGGGAGCCTCCCGGCTCTTCGTGTTGCTCGTCGCTGCTCGCCGGTGGGTTTTGACAGGCAACAACTATGTGAAATTTCTTTGATTTTTGTCACATATTGCACTAAGGGTAGTAGCGTTTTTGTAAGTTATATAATCCAGTAGAATGTCATATAAAGCAAAAAAGTTTACACCGAGTGTCATCTAGAGAAGTAAATAGTTTTGAGTTTCATATAAGGAAACATATTTACAAATAGTGTCATATAAGAAATTTTCTCGCCAGAGATTGCCAAGCCAAAATTTTGCTCGCCAAAGCAACTTTGGCCAGAGTTTGGTTGAGTACCACACTTTGGCCTGCCACAGCATCATGACACTCCCACCACACATTTTACCTGACAAAGTTTGGCGGTCTTTTTGCAAGCCACACCGCCTCCAATGCACCAACGCTGCACAAATTAGCGGAGCTCCCGCAATAAAAATCCTCTCATGTCCCTTTCTTTTCATTTCGTTTTCGCAAAATTACCCTATCCATCTATGGCGGTGGCCCTTTTTTGACGTCACTGAGCTCCTCGCCGCCACCGCTCCTATCTTAGAGCAGGCTGGGCTCCGGTCGCCGACGTCTCCCACTTCTTCTTCTCCCCTCCACAACCTTGTTAGCTAGTTGACTTCTCGTTGTCTCCCATTTGTATAGATATGACGCAGAGCAATCAGTCTGTGCAGAAGCAGAATAAGCAGCGGAAGCAGATTCACATCCAATCTGTGTGACTAGACAGACTAGTCCATTGACGGTAATCATTGCCAATGATTTTTCAAGACTTCATCGATCCATGAGATACATGTACTGCCTTGCTACTGGTTTGTTTGCAGATAGTTGTTTATTTGTATTCTAATGTGTCTAGCCATCTATCGGCTCAACTATTTTCTATAATGACCGTGAATTTCATTTCTTTGTCAAACTTTTGGCCATAATCCAAACAATTGTTATGATTTGTTTGCAACCATTTGTGGTAGCAAACTAAATAGTTGCCATTGTTTCTTTCCAAATATTGGCGACAAACCAAACAGAGTACTTTTCCCATAAAGTATGGCTTGCCACAAGTATGGAAACTACTCCCTCCATCCCAAAATGTAAGGCGCCTAAGCTTTAGTCAAAAGTAACATATTTTAAGTTTGATCAAATTTATATGAAAAAATATAAACATTTAGAATACGAAATCAATATCAATAGATTCACTAGAAAGTGTTGTTTCTCAAAATGTCCATTTGATATTATAGATATTCATATTTGTTTTGTATAAACTTGGTCAAACTTAGAATATATTGACTTTTGGCTAAAGCTTAGGCGTCTTACATTTTGGGACGGAGGGAGTACCAAATTTTGGATTGGAAAACTACGGCAGGAACCAAACAGGCCATATCCCAGTTCACCTGCTCCTAGGCCACTTCAACGGCCCAGTTTCGGCCTAGGAGCGCAATGAAGAGTGAGGCCCAGCAAGGAAGACCCTCATGAGGAGGCGCCTCATGAGGAGAATGACGGTAAACCGCTAAGGACTAGAAGACCTCCTCGCGAGGGATTCCTCGTGAGGGGAGGGACCATATCTGCGCCAGCTTAGCACAATCCTGCGTTGGCGAAAGGATAAGATTAGAAGATAGCGTGCCGCCCACGCTACCATGACAAGGGGGCGACCAGCTCTGCCATGCCTGCATAAAGCTGCACGGTGGTTGTTGCTTTCCCCCTAAAAATAGGGTGGACAGTGCAGGGCGCCAGAGGAGGATGTCAGCTTTCCTCTGCCCACTCCCGTGGACCGGCGCCACTGCTCTACGTAGAGCAAGACCACCGAAGACTGAAGACTATAGCTGTCCCTCTCATTGGCCGTATTGTGGCAACCCCTTCCCCATGTTGATGAGGGGAAGGAGGACCCTGGCGCTATAAAAGGAGGGGATGCTGCCCCTTAGAAGGAATCCCCAATTCTCAGTTTCTAGCTAGGCTAAGTGGGTTCTTCTACCGCCGGCCAGTTAGAGCTTTGTAACCAAGACCTTGTACTCCTCACGAGGTGTCGCATTGCAATACAAGAAGGCAGGAAGTAGGGTTTTACCTCATCACAAGGGCCCTGAACCTGGGTAAGGATCGGTGTCACTCTCTGTTGTGTGGTGAGCTCTCCGGCATGTCGAGTCTTCCGTCGCCGTGTTTTGTCACACCCTAGATCTCACGCGTACAGCCCCTGCATTAAAATCCTTTTTGTCCTTCGCGTGGTACCCCGTGTTTTTGCGACACAAAATCCACCGACATTTGGCGCGACAGGTAGGGGGCTGTGGTGTGTCTTCCAGATCTGCTTTGACATGGGTGACAATCGTCTCACGTGTCTTCGCCTCCGTGCTGACTTCGAGAGGCTTTGCCAAGTTCGCCTTCAAGTCCTCGGCGCCTTGGAGGCCATGGAAAAGTGGTGAGCCGGCAGGCAGCGTCATCTGCTTTGGGGGCTTTGCAGCGCTCTCTGAGCCCCTTCGGCATGCGACTTGGCCATCCCGCTTCAGGCCGGAGATGTCGGCTCGTTTTGACGGGTCGTCTGATCCTATCAAGTTCCTGCAGTGCTACGCAATCGCCATCCGGGCGACCGGAGGTGACGGGCGCATCATGGCTAACTGGTTTCCGATGGCCACAAAGGGAGAGCCTCGCCGATGGCTCTGGGAGTTGCCCCCGGAGTCCATCTCATCTTGGAGAGGCCTTTGCGAGTGCTTCCTCGACAAATTCGCTCCCTTGGGTCTGGATCCTGAGGATCCATAGGGATTAGTGGCTCTCAGCGGTTTCATCCCTAGAGCGCAAGAAGTTGAGGCTGGGGGCTTGGGGGCTCCGACGCCCAGCCCTCAGCTAAGAAGAAAAGTTTCCCTCCCCGTGAGGATTAATTAAGTGTACCAACAAAACTCTGCTTGCTCTTTACTATCTTTAGTTCAAACTATTGTTAAAATCTTTGGAGTTTCTATCCTATTCAAATTTATGGAACCGAAGAGCACGGCCCAACGCGAACATGAGCTTTCGCTCATTTGCCTTTCAAGAAAGAGCAGGAGCACGGTGTCCGCGCTGGGGCCTTCACCCAGAAAACAGCAGGCCTGCAAAACCCAGAACGGATCGAGCTCTGACTAAGGGTACGACCCACTACAGTCACCTGCCGAGGTCCATGGTGCTCTCTCCTCTCGAGTGACACTTGAATGACGGTGCGTGAGCACGCAAGGGTCGCACAATATGTGTGAACTTGCATACCTTCTGCTTTTTCTAAGCTGCAGCCTTGGGGGTTTTTCCTTGGGTCGTCTTTGCTGTGCTTGAACGTCAGGGGGGTTGTAGGGAGATAGTCCTGCAAGCCATCATAGTCACCTCTAGAGCCACAACACGCGCTAGCCTTGCAAAGATCCATGAGCTACATACTAAGTGTCAGGCTGCTGTTCTGCTCCAGGGCTGGCCCCTGAACGGCGTAGAGCATCTCCAAGGCAAAGATGGGGCATGGACAAATTTGCAAGGGTCCAAGCAAAGGTAATTTGGCGAACAGACGCCTTAAGTGCGATTACAACTTAAAAGGGCCCAACAGGGCAATGTTTAACGGGCACCACATGTGCAGTTTAGATACATCAGGAGAAACGTTGGCAGGCGAGCTTATGGGGCATCCTCCTCGGAGCTGTCGACATCATCGAGGTCCCCGCTTGATGCAGGGAAAGCAGCCTCCTCATTGTCGTAATCTGCCGCTTCTTCATCCCCAGACTCCTCAGAGCTCGTCGCTTCTTTGCTGGAGGAGCTCTCCGGCCTTGTGGCCGACGACGTGCCTAGGCGGGAGTACATTGCCTGCAGGCACTGGAGGGTGATGTCCAGGCGCGCTGCTTTGGCGATCGCTCGGCGGTCTGGAGTGCTGGGGGGCGTGATTTCCCTCCTCTGGAGGACGTCTAGTAGGTCAAGGTCAAGGCGATGGTTTCGTCGAGTTCTTTGATTTTTTTTCTCCTATATTTTCCATTGTTGCAAAGCTGACCGGCGAGTTTACCTTGCTGGAGGAGCCTACCAATGAATCTGATATTGCGATTTTCGTGGTTTTTCCTGCCGACGGATCCGATTTCGTCGAATCTGAGAGGCAAATCGAACCCAAAGAACCGATGCGGAAGTTTAGGCTTCCGATCGTCAGGTCCATCTCCTGATCCAAGCTTGCGAAGACTGGAGTAAGGGTTGGTGGATGAAGTTGAAAATCTACGGTCCTGAAGGATATCTGGTTTCCGTCGACTTTTGAGTTGCTGTTGGCTGGAAGCGAAAAAGCCATCGAATTCATGATTCCAACGCCCAGAGTCCCCATGGTCGGCGCCAATTGATGAGGGTTAACTCGACAAATGTCCTAGATGAAGGACTTAGGATCGGGGGAAAAGGGTGTGGGATGAACTCAAAGGTAAAGGTCAGTCAAACAAGGCGTTATTATGCGTGTATCCAGAATAAGCGTGGTACTCAATTGGCTCAATCTCAATCTGTCCCTGGCCGGCCTCTCCTAGCCCCTATATATAGGTGGCCAGGTCTCAAGGATCCGGTCGGGTTTGATATAAATTACAGTGCTCGTATACGATATCATCTCGTATTTCGACTATGACTATGACTGGGCCTAGCTTAACGGGCCTCAGGGGTACAAGGATAACAGGCTCTATTAGCTACACCCTTGTCAGCCGGTAAATAATAACGACATAAGTATGCAAGCATAAACAAACCACACACATCATCACAACAAACATGACATACCAAGGAAGTATCAGAAGCAAAAAAGTTTATTCACTGAACATTTCGAGGTGTTTTTATAGCCATAACTATTTTTATGAACAAAGCAAGGATTTACCTATTAACTAAATCCTAATTGAACCCTAAATACAAGTAGGCAAAACAATTAGTTAAGAACATGCTACCAGCATACCAATAGAATGGTATCATTTTTATGAATCCAACAAAAGTGGATTCAACAAAATAGGATTTGTATTTATTTTTTATGAATTATCTAATACAAACAATGGCAGAAAGTGCATTTAAAAATCCTGGATATTCTATGCTAATCATAAAAATCTACCATCTGAGGTTTTCCAAGTACTTGCAGTACATGATCCATGAAAATTGGATTCATGCCAAAATCTCCCAAAAATCATTATTTATGAAATAAGCAAGTTAAACAACTTCATGTAGCAATTTAATTACTACTATTAGCTCAAGCATCATAGAGGGGTATTCCCAGTGGAAAATGCAAGTAAAATCATCCACCTATCTCTAAAAATTGAGTTTGCTTCATTCGGGTTCACAGATTTGAAGATTTGGATTTTTGAATCTAAAGTGGCCAGATTTACCTAATTAAATACTAGTAAATTTACAGGTGTCTAGAGGTCATGGATCCAGTACCAATAGTTAGGTATTTTAACAAGGTTTGCACAGAAGTTTGAATTATTCTATTTGCACATTCAGAGTATTTTTTTAATTTATTTCTAACAGGCATTTAACAGATCTGTTAAAAACAGACAAACAAATAACTGAAAAAATGCCCGTGGGCCAGATCTAAAAAGATCTGGGCCGATCCGGCGCTGGCTGGCCCATCTGGCTCAAGCGCGTGCAGGAAGCACGGTTCAAACCTGACCGGGGCAGGGTCTGCCTCCAGGGGCGCTGAAGGCCGAAGCGGTAAGGGGCGTTGCCAGCCGTCCAATCTAAAAAGATCAACGGCGGTGCGTCATCTTCCTCCCTGCGACAGATGCAGCCAGAGGAATATTGCTTCTATTGACCCTAGTGAAATATGTGGCGTCATGCATGCTGCATATCAGCAAAAAATACATGAACGACTTCTTAGATCTGTTGTTTCATGATACATGCGTCATTGCAAAGCTGAGAGCCTCACGTGAAGATTTAATAGACGTGCGATGACACGCATGGGTGCATACACCTACTTCGTGTGATTTTAACTACGTGTGAGCCAGGTCTGCCCTGGCCATGCATAGGCATGAGGCTCTCGAAATTTACATACGTGTGCATGGTGTGCGTGCTTACGTATATACACACATATTGTATAGTATGGAAAAATGTATTGTATGAAATTTGAAGGTGCATTGTGCTTTAGTACTTCCACAGTAGTATTTAATAAGTGGAAGAAAAATAGAGGATCAATGGTAGGCGGATGACACCGATCCTAAGAAATCTCTAAAACTCAAATGGGTCAATGCTGCTAAGGCAGCTCGTGTGGTTTGCTACTGACAAGCACGTGTAATTTTGTGAGGTTGACAACAAATTCAGTGCGTGGATAGCTAGATTTGCAATTCGTCTCAGTTCACATTTTAATGTAAATCCAAAAATACTGCTATACTAGGTGTAATTTCATTGATTTTTCTCACATATTGCATTAGGGGCAATAGCTTCTTTGTAAGTCATATAATGCACGAGAGTGTCATATAAAGAAAAAGGTTATACCAAGTGTCATCTAGAGAAATAAAATCTACTGAGTGTCATATAAGGAATCATATTTATAATAGTGTCATATAAGAAATTTTCTCGCCAGAGATTGCCAAGCCAAAAATTGGCTCCATCATAGCAACTTTGGCTGGCGTTTGGTTGAGTACCAAACTTTGGCCCACCACATATTTTGCCTAGAAAAATTTGGAGGTTTTTTTTGCTCACCACCTCCAGCGCACCAATGCTGCACAAATTAGCGAAGCTACCGCAATAAAAATCCACTCATGTCCCTTTATTT
This sequence comes from Dactylis glomerata, assembly GCA_007115705.1. Lineage (NCBI taxonomy): Eukaryota > Viridiplantae > Streptophyta > Magnoliopsida > Poales > Poaceae > Dactylis > Dactylis glomerata. Next base: position 744,433 of record QXEO01001327.1, read on the forward strand.
TCATTTTGTTCATGCTAAATTCCCCTGTTATCCTATGGCAGCTGCCCTTTTATGACGTCAGTGAGCTGCTCGCCGCCACCACTCCTATCTTAGAGCGGGTTGGTCTCCGGCCGCCACCATCTCCCACATCTTCTCCACTCCAGCAGCTAGTTAGCTAGTTGACATCTTTTTGTCTCCCATTTGTATAGATATTAATAAGAGCAGCGAGTCCGTGCGGAAGCAGAGTAAGTCGCATAAGCATATTCACATCAAGTCTGTGCGGCTATACAGACTAGTCCATTGATGGCAATCGTTGCCAATGATTTTTTTTAGGATTTGATCAATCCATGAGATACATGTACTACCTTGCTACTAATTTTTCTGCAAATAGTGGTTTATTTAATGTAAAACCTAGACACGATGAGCTATTAATTTTGTGCACATAAATGTGGTATAGATAAATTTTGGGTTGACAAATATTCATTCTACTTATTCTGTCTTATTCTGAAATTATTTTCTAAATGCATCAAAGGAACTTGTATATAAAATGTTATCTCGACTACTGCCATTACATGCAAAAAGAGGACCGATTAATTGTATTTTAATGTGTCTAGCCATCTATCCGTTCAACTATTTTTTGTAATGGCCGCGTATTTCATTTCTTTGTTGAACTTTTAGCCATAATCCAAACAGTTGTTATGAGTTTTTTGCAACCATTTGTGGTAGCAAACTAAACAGTTTCCATTGTTTCTTTCCAAACATTGGCGACGAACCAAACATAGTACTTTTCCCATAAAGTATGGCTTGCCATAAGTATGGCAACTACCAAATTTTGGATTGGAAAACTACAGCAGGAACCAAACATGCTATAGGTTGCACATCATTTTCGGTAGCTGCACATCATTTTTGGTAAGGCGTACAGTTTTTTGGTTGTATCAATAATTCAGTATACATCGCCCTTGACAAAAGAAACTTACTATAAGCAGACAAAGACAATAGTAGGCATTGCTATCTTAGTGGGTATCCCTCGCTCATTCTTAGTACAATGCAACAGTATCAATGCTTGGAACTCTTTGGTGGTAGCTTAGGTGCATGTGCGCTAATACACACATTTAAGAGGGAACATATATGCGTGTGGATTAATTTCGGTGGAACTATTTACATATAAGAAACTATAGGGTGGCCACCAATCTGTTACTTCTTTGTCTTGATTGGTAAATGCAAATCAGCAAACTACATTTCGATTCAGGACCATCCAAGTATGATGTGATTTGTAAGTCTCCCATGTCTATGAGGGTGTTTGGGTGCCAACCAGAGATGATAAAATTCCTTATATGATACTACATGTAAACATGATTCCTTATATGATACTCAGAACTTTTTACTTCTCTAGATGACACTCGGTGTAAATTTTTGCCTTATATGACACGCTAGTGCATTATATAACTTACAAAGATGGTATTTCCCCTAGTAAATATGTGTCTGCGTCATCCATGTTGCATATAAGCAAAAAGTACGTGTACATCTTAACGGACCTATTTTTTTACGATACATGCGTCATTGCAAAGAAGAAAGCCTCATGTGAAGCTTTAATAGATGTGCGATGACACGCATGGGTGCATACACCTACTTTGTCTAATTTTACATACGTGTACGTGGTGTGCGCGTTTACATATGTACACACATATTGTATAGTATGAAAAAAAAATTGTATGAAATTTAAAGCTAAATTTTGCGTCAGTACTATTACTATACTATTTAATTAGTGGAAGATAAATAGAGGATAGATGGCAGGCGGATGACCACGATCCTAAGAAAGCCCTAAAACTCAAATGGATCGATGCTGCTCAGTAGCACGTGTTGTTTGCTGCTGACCAACACGTGTGGTTTTGTGATGTTTTGGCAACAAATTCAGTGTGTGGATAGCAAGATTTAAAATTCCTCTTAATTCACATTTTAATGTAAATCAAAAAATACTGCTATACTATGTGAAATTTCTTTCATTTTTGTCATATATTGCACTAGTGGTAGTAGTATTTTTGTAAGTCATATAATGCAGTAGACTATTATATAAGGCAAAAAAATACACCGAGTGTCATCTAGAGAAGTAAAAAGATTTGATTGTCATATTAGCAATCAAATTTTCAAATAGTGTCATATAAGAAATTTTCTCGCCATCAATTTCCATGCCAAAATTTGTCTCGCCACAGTAAATTTTGCTGGCGTTTGGTTGAGTACCAAATTTTGGCCCGCTGCAGCAACATGACACTCCCACCACATATTTTACCTGGCAAAGTTTGGCGGTCTTTTTGCTTGCCACACTGCCTCTAGCGCACCAACGCTGCACAAATTAGCGGAGCTACCACGATAAAAATCCCCTCATGTCCCTTTATTTTCATTTTGTTTGCGCGAAATTCCCCTATCAATCTATGGCGGCTGCCCTTTTTTGACGTCCCTGAGCTCCTCACCACCACAGCTCCTATCTTAGAGTGGGCTGGGCTCCGACTGCCGCCATATCCCACTTCTTCTTCTCCCCTCCACCAGCTTGTTAGCTAGTTGACCTCTCGTTGTCTCCCATTTGTATATATACGAAGCAGAGCAATGAGTCCGTGCGGAAGCAGAGTAAGCAACGGAAGCAGATTCACATCCAGTCCGTGCGACTAGACAGACTAGTCCGTTGATGGTAATCGTTGCCAACGATTTTTTTAGGATTTGATCAATCCATGAGATACATGTACTGCCTTGCTACTGATTTGTCTGCAAATAGTTGTTTATTTAATGTAAAACATAGACACGATGAGCTATTAATTTTGTGCACATATATGTGGTATAGATAAATTTTGGGTTGACAAATATTCGTTCTACTGATTGCTTCTTATTCTCAAATTATGTTCTAAATGCATCAAAGGAACATGTATATAAAATGTTATCTCAACTACTACCATTACATGTGGAAAAGAAGACTGATTAGTTGTATTCTAATGTGTCTAGCCATCTATCGGTTCAACTATTTTCTATAATGGCCGTGTATTTCATTTCTTTGTCAAACTTTTGGCCGTAATCCAAACAATTGTTATGAGTTTTTTGTAACCATATGTGGTAGCAAACTACATAGTTGCCATTGTTTCTTTCCAAACATTGGCGACAAACCAAACAGAGTAGTTTTCCCATAAAGTATGGCTTGCCACAAGTATGGAAATTACTCCCTCCGTCCCAAAATGTAAGGCGCCTAAGCTTTAGTCAAAAGTAACATATTTTAAGTTTGATCAAATTTATACGAAAAAATATAAACATTCAGAATATGAAATCAATATCAATAGATTCACCGGAAAGTCCAGTTTCTCAAAATGTCCATTTGATATTACAGATATTCATATTTTTTTTGTATAAACTTGGTCAAACTTAGAATATATTGACTTTTCGCTAAAGCTTAGGCGTCTTACATTTTGTGAGGGAGGGAGTACCAAATTTTGGATTGGAAAACTACGGTAGGAACCAAACAGGCCATAGGTTGCACATCATTTTCGGTAGATGCACATCATTTTTGGTAAGGCGTATAGTTTGTTGGTTATATCAGTAATTCAGTATACACCGCCCTTGACAAAAGAAACTTACTATAAGAAGACAAAGACAGTAGTAGGCATTGCTATCGTAGTGGGTATCCCTCGCTCGTTCGTAGTACAATGCAACAGTATCAATGCTTGGAACTCTTTGGTAGTAGCTTAGGTGCATGTGCGCTGATACACACATTTAAGAGGGAACATATATATGTGCAGATAAATTTTGGCGAAACTGTTCACATATTAGAAACTATAGGGTGGCCACCAAGCTCTTACTTCTTTGTCTTAATTGGTAAATGCAAATGAGCAATCTACATTTCGATTCAGGACCACCCAAGTATGATGTGATTTTTAAGTCTCCCGTGTCTATGAGGTTGTTTGGGTGCCAACCAGAGATGAGAAAATTCTTTATCTGACACTACATGTAAACGTGATTCCTTATATGACACTCCAAACTTTTTCCTTCTCTAGATGACACTCGGTGTAATTTTTTTTGTCTTATATGACACGCTAGTGCATTATATAACTTACAAAGACGCTATTTTCCCTAGTGCAATATGTGTCTGCATCTTAACAGACCAATTTTTTCATGATACAGACGTCATTGCAAAGAACAAAGCCTCATGTGAAACTTTAATAGACGTGATGACACGCATGGGTGCATACGCCTGCTTTGTCTGATTTTTACTGCACGGGAGCTAGGTCTGCCCTTGCAATGCATAGGCACGAGGCTCTCGAATTTTACATACATGTACATGGTGTGCGCGTTTATGTATGTACACACATATGGTAAATTATGGAAAAATGTACTATATGAAATTTGAAACTACACTTTGCATCAGTACTAGTACTATAGTATTTAAGTAGTGGAAGAAAAATAGAGGATCAATGGCAGACGGATGACCATGATCCCAAGAAAGCCCTAAAACTCAAATGGATCGATGCTACTGAGCAGCACATGTTGTTTGCTGCTGACCAACATGTGTGGTTTTGTGAGGTTTTGACGATAAATTTGTGTGGATAGCAAGATTTGAAATTCCTCTTCATTCATATTTTAATGTAAATAAAAAAAAATACTGCTATACTATGTGAAATTTCTTTGATTTTTGTCACATATTGCACTAGGGGTAGTAGCATTTTTGTAAGTAATATAATGTAGTAGACTATCATATAACGCAAAAAATACACCAAAGTGTCATCTAGAGAAGTAAAAACGTTTTGATTGTCATATTAGCAATCAAATTTTCAAATAGTGTCATATAAGAAATTTTCTCGCCATAGATTTCCAAGCCAAAATTTGTGCGAAATTCCCCTATCTATCTATAGCGACTGCCCTTTTTTGACGTCATTAAGCTCCTCGCCACCACCGCTCCTATCTTAGAGCTGGCTGGGCTCGCCATCTCCCACTTCTTCTTGTCCCCTCCACTAGCTTGTTAGCTAGTTGATCTCTCATTGTCTCCCATTTGTAAAGATATGAAGCAGAGCAATGAGTCCATGCGGAAGCAGAGTAAGCAGCGGAAGCAGATTCAAATTTAGTATGTGCGACTAGACAGACTAGTCCGTTGACGGTAATCGTTGCCAACGATATTTTAGGACTTGATCGATCCATGAGATACATGTAGTGCCTTTCTACTGATTTGTATGTTAATAGTTATTTATTTAATGTAAAATCTAGACACGATGAGCTATTAATTTTGTGCACATACATCTGGTATAGATAAATTTTGGGTTGACAAATATTTGTTCTACTGATTCCATCTTATGCTGAAATTATGTTCTAAATGCATCAAAGGAACTTGTATATAAAATGTTATCTCGACTACTACCATTACATGTGGAAAATAAGACTGATTGATTGTATTCTGATGTGTCTAGTCATGTATCTGTTTAACTATTCTCTGTAATGGCCGTGTATTTTATTTCTTTGTTGAACTTTTGGCAGCAATCCAAACAGTTATCATGAGTTTTTGGAAAATATTTGTGCTAGCAAATTAACAGTTGTGACTGTTTCTTTCCAAACATTGGCCATGAACCAAACGGATTACTTGTCCCATAAAGTATGGCTTGCCACAATTATGGCCACTACCAAATTTTGGATTGGAAAACTACGGCCAGAAATCAAATAGGCAATAGGTTGCACATCATTTTTGTTAGCTGCACATCATTTTTGGTAAGGCGTACAGTTTGTTGGTTCTATCAGTAATTCAGTATGCACCGCCCTTGACAAAAGAAACTTACTGTGAGCAGACAAAGACAGTAGTAGGCATTGCTATCATAGTGGGTATCCCTCGCTCATTCGTAGTACAATGCAATAGTATCAATGCTTGGAACTCTTTGGTGGTAGCTTAGGTGCATGTGCGCTGCTGCACACATTTAAGGAGGAACTTATATGTGTGCAGATTAATTTCGGCGGAACTGTTCACATGTAAGAAACTATAGGGTGCCCATCAAGCTATTACTTCTTTGTCTTGATTGATAAATGCAAACCACCAATTTACATTTCAATTTAGGGCCATCCAAGTATGATGTAATTTTTAAGTCTCCTTGGTCTATGAGGGTGTTTGGTTGCCAGCCTTATATGGCACTACATGTAAATATGATTCCTTATATGACACCTAAATTTTTTTCCTACCCTAGTTGACACTTGGTGTAAATTTTTTTGTCTTATATTACACTCTAGTGCATTATATGACTTATAAAGATGTTATTTCCCCATTATAATATGTGACAAAAAATTCTGCGAGTACCGCTACTTTTTTTTTCTGTGGTGACTTCATCATGCATGTTGCATATCAGTGAAAAATACATCTACGTCTTCATCGACCTTTTTTCACAATACATGCGTCATTGCAAAGCAGAAAGCCTCACACGAAGCCTTAATAGACGTACGATGATACGCATGGACGCATATGCCTACTTCGTGTGATTTTTACTGCGCGCGAGCTAGGTCTGCCATAGCCATTCATAGACACGAGGCTCTCGAATTTTAAATATGTGTACATGGTGTGAGTGTTTACGTATGTATACGCATATTGTATAGTACGGAAAAAATATACTGTACTGTACTATTTAATTAGTGGAAGAAAAACATAGGATCAATGGCCGGAGTACGACGCAGATCCTAAGAAAGCCCTCAAACTCAAATGGATCGATGCTGTTAGAGCAACATGTGTGGTTTGCTATTGACCAGCACGTGCGGTTTCATGAGGTTGACGACAAATTCAGTGCATGGATAGCAAGATTTGCAATTCCTCGCAATTCACAGTTTGATGTAAATAAAAAAAATACTGCTATACTATGAGAAATTTCTTTGATTTTTGTCACATATTGCACTAGGGGCAGTAGAGTCTTTGTAAGTCATATAGTACACTAGAGTGTCATATAAGACAAAAAGTTTACACCAAGTGTCATCTAAAGTAAAAAGTTTTGATTGTCATATTAGCAATAAATTTACAAATAGTGTCATATAAGAAATTCCCTCGTCATAGATTTCCAAGCTAAAATTTGGCTCGCCATAGCAACTTTGGTCAGCGTTTGGGTGAGTACCAAATTTTGGCCTGCCACAGCATCATGACACTCTTACCACAGATTTTACCTGACAAAGTTAGGCGGTCTTTTTGCTTGCTACACTACCTCCAGCGCACAAGCGCTGCACAAATTAACGGAGCTACTACGATAAATATCCCCTCATGTCCCTTTCTTTTCATTTCTTTTGCGCAAAATTCCCCTATCCATCTATGGCGGCTGTCCTTTTTTAACGTCGCTGAGCTCCTTGCCGCCACCGCTCCTATCTTAGAGCAGGCTGGGCTCAGGTCACCGTTGTCTCCCACTTCTTCTTCCCTCCACCAGCTAGTTACCTAGTTGACCTCTCGTTGTCTCCCATTTGTATAGATATGAAGAAGATTAACGAGTCCGTGTGGAAGAAGAGTAAGCAGTGGAAGAAGATTTACATCCAGTCTGTGCGACTAGACAGACTAGTCCATTGACGGTAATTGCTGCCAATGATTTTTTCAAGACTTGATCGATCCATGAGATACATGTTCTGCCTTGCTACTGATTTGTCTGCGGACTATTGTTTATGTAATGTAAAACCTAGACACGATGAACTATTAATTTTGTGCACATACATGTGGTATAGATAAATTTTAAGTTGACAAATATTCGTTCTACTCATTCCATCTTATTCTAAAATTTTGTTCTAAATGCGTTAAAGTAACTTGTATGTAAAATGTTATCTCGACTACTACCATTACATGTGGAAAAAAAGACTAATTGATCGTATTCTTATGTGTCTAGCCATGTATCGGTTCAACTATTCTCTATTATGGTCGTGTATTTCAATTCTTTGTCGAACTTTTGGCCGCAATCCAAACATTTGTTATGAGTTTTTGGAAAACATTTGTGGTAGCAAACTAAATAGTTGCCATTGTTTCTTTCCAAACATTGGCGACAAACAAAACAAAGTACTTTTCCCATAAAGTATGGCTTGCCACAAGTATGGAAATTACTCCCTCCGTCCCAAAATGTAAGGCGTCTAAGCTTTAGTCAAAAGTAACATATTTTAAGTTTGATCAAATTTATACAAAAAAATATAAACATTCAGAATATGAAATCAATATCAATAGATTCACTGGAAAGTGCAGTTTCTCAAAATGTCCATTTGATATGATAGATATTCATATTTTTTTGTATAAACTTGGTTAAACTTGCAATATATTGACTTTTGGCTAAAGCTTAGGCGTCTTACATTTTGGGAGGGAGGGAGTACCAAATTTTGGATTGGAAAACTACGGTAGGAACCAAACAGGCCATAGGTTACACATCATTTTCGGTAGCTGCACATCATTTTTGGTAAGGCGTATAGTTTGTTGGTTATATCAGTAATTCAGTATACACCGCCCTTGACAAAAGAAACTTACTATAAGAAGACAAAGACAGTAGTAGGCATTGCTATCGTAGTGGGTATCCCTCGCTCATTCGTAGTATAATGCAACAGTATCGATGCTTGGAACTTGATGTCTACACACGCGTCTGTTCTTGTAGACAATGTTGGGCCTCCAAGTGCAGAGGTTTGTAGAACAGCAGCAAGTTTCCCTTAAGTGGATCACCCAAGGTTTATCGAACTCAGGGAGGAAGAGGTCAAAGCTATCCCTCTCAAACAACCCTGCAATTACGATACAGAAAGTCTCTTGTGTCCCTAACACACCCAATGCACTTGTCAGATGTATAGGTGCACTAGTTCGGCGAAGAGATAGTAAAATACAAGTAGTAGTGCTGATTATAAGTAGCAAATGTGATCTAAAATAAATATCGCTGCGAGCAAACATGTAACAAAACAGTAAGTAAATGGTGTGCAATGCTTGGAAACAAGGCCTAGGGGTCATACTTTCACTAGTGGACACACTCCCAAAAAATATAACATAATTGAACCAATAGATACTATCATCAATATGCAACTCAAAATAGTTCTCCAATGGAAAACGAACACTAATCATGCGTAGGGCTACGAAGTACTCCTCAAAGTCCGTATATACCCAAACTAGATTGTCCCACACTATCACTGTGAACGCACTAGATGGTTCCAACAAACACCAACATTTTATAGAGACATTAACCAAAAAGATACACATGATGCACACACTAGTAACCTTTACACCATGATACGAGGTATCTCTAGAGAGTACAATAATAAAGCATAGGAGTAGCATAATATCTGAATAATAACATCTACCAATTCAACTAGATACAAAGCTCACGATCACATAAAGATCACATCATGAGAGAGAGAGGTGAACCACATAGCTACCGGCAGAGCCCTCAGCCCCGGGGGAGAACTACTCCCTCCTCATCATAGGAGACAACAAAGTTGGTGGAGATGGCGGTGAGGTCGATGGAGACGGCGGAGACGGCGATGGAGACCGGTGCAGATGGCTCCGGGGGCACTTCCCCATCCCGGCAGGGTGCCGGAACAGAGACTTCTGTCCCCCAAAATTTGTCTTCGACGGCGGCGGCGCTGCGGAACTGTTCTGGGAAAACGCCGACTTCCCTAGGGTTTTCCGTCCTGAGGCTTTATATAGGCGAAGGGGCGTCGTCAGGGGGCTGCTAGGGCGCCCTCACACGTAGGGGGCGCGGCCAGGGCCTGGGCCGCGCCACCCTGGTGTGTGGGGCCCTCGTGGCCCCACTCCGTCTCCTCTTCAGTTCTCTGGAAGCTTCGGTGAAATTCTGGTCGATTGGCTTTGGTTTCGTCCAATTCCGAGAATATTTCCTATGTAGCTTTTCTAAAACACAAAAACAGCAGAAAACAGGAAACTGGCACTATGGCGACTTGTTAATAGGTTAGTTTCGGAAAATGCATAAAAGTGCCACGAAGTGTAACAAAACACTAAGCAAATGGTGTAAAAACAAGCATGGAGCATCAAAAATTATAGATACATTTGAGACGTATCAGCATCCCCAAGCTTAACTCCTGCTCGTCCTCGAGTAGGTAAGTGATAACAAAAGAAATAATTTTTGAGGTGACATGCACCTACACAATCTTGATCATCTATGTAAGCGTTGTGCGCTGGGATCAAAAGAACTTAAAACATGGGCATGAAAGACATAATCTTGATAGAAGAAACTTAGCAACCATGTTATAACATGAAAATGAACACAAACAAAAGATCATGAACAATGAAACAATGAAAGTCAAACATGTGTTCAAATCATAAGGAAAATATACAAATGGTTTTCAGCTTGTCCTTCATGGAGAGCAAAACATAAATGCATAGGACACCTTCAAGTTTAAGAGGGCGACTAGATACAAATAATTTAAAAACATGTGAAACCAACAATATGAATCAATCAATGAAAACTTTGGGACAATGCACATTATACTAAGAATGACAACTATGCTCTCTTAATGGTGCATAAAGATAGAAGGTGGCGACTCAACATAAAAGTAAAAAGAAAGGCCATTCGCGGAGGGAAGCAGTGATTGCAAGTTTTATAAACCTTCAAAAATTATGGTACTTACCGGCTTTGAGCTCTCATTACCCCCATCATAAGCATCTTGAATGGTTAAAGTTAATGCGAGAACACTTATGCTGCATATGCTTGACAAATCATAAGTTGAAAACCTCGTTTCCCATGAATACGAGTACCCAAACCTCATGCTACTTTACTTAGAGTCCCAAGCAAGCTCTTGTCATTGTAAGTATACACGTATCATCGAGAACCGCCAATGGGGTATCTCCGTGCCCGATGACATGGAACAAGCCCACATCAAAATGACAGGACAAGTAGACAATGAACACCTTGACATCTCTTTTATTTACCATTTATATAGCTTTTTATTTTGAGATGCGTCGTTGAATGTCCACTATGGGCATGCTGCAAATTTCCACCATGAATTATGCATGGCTTAGATTGGCGGCCCAGGCGTTTCTCTAACACATATACAAACTCCATGATCCCGCAAGATTCCCAATTCATTTTGCACCGCGAGTATCCATAAACAAAAGATCACGATATCAACTCAAATAAGAAGTGCAATGTTGAAAGCTTGCCCCATGACAGCATGGCTGGGCTAATTCCCAACTTACAACTTGCAAGCATAAAAACTCAACATAAGAGACCACAATGTCAAATTTTAAGAATGAGAAAAATAAAGTGTGCCATCCGGTTCGTGAGAGCTTTACTGACCAATTTTCGCATAACACTGGTAAGAGTTTAATTTGAAGAGTAGATAAAAGCAAGTCAAATATACTTTGGAATAGCAAATTGCTAATAGGTATGTATGGTGGACACAATGGCAAACTTGGTTTTTAGGAGTTGGATGCACGAGTAGAGCTCATACTCAGTACAGAACAAAGGCTAGCAAAAGACTGGGAGGGACCAACTAAGAGAGCAATAACGGCCATAATCATGCAAAGCGACAAAGCGACATTAAAATAAGCATAAGATGGCATCAAAAGTCAAAAACTAAATGATCATAGAGGCTATTGGCGACTTTGTATGAGTCTAACATGTGTGAGCATGCGCCAAGTCAACCCAAATAAAGCATCAAGGAGAAAACCAAAATAATGCTTCCAAACGATGAAAACAACGCATGATTTTTTCAAAGGCTCATTAAGCAATCTCAGTTATTTGAGACAAGTCATGCTACAGAAAAACCACTAAGCATACTATCAAAACGACATCAAGCACGACATGCAAAAGCCTAGGCCGCAGTCTACACAAGCTCCTTCTTGTACCACTTTTTTGCATAAAGCCTTTTCTCTTTTCCAACACCATTCAAACTTTTTATAAACACCTCTTTTGATGAAAACCAATAAAGACCAGAGGCAAAAATACACCTTGATGAAAAGACATAACAATATCTGAACACAAATCAAGGCGAAAACGAAAACTAAACGCAGTTCTAGAAAAAGAAGAACACTCGTTGAAATTATAAGAATGAAAAAGGAGTGTTCTTGGCAAATGGAAAGCAAGGCAACTTCTCCAAAAGAAATTTGTTGGGGTCCAACCATTTATTGCAGCAAACAAAACTAAACTAAACTAAAAACTAAAAAGAACTGACGCTCGAAGAAAAACGCATAATGCATGAAGCAATAAAAATATAGTGTCTTGAAAGGTGACCTGATTTTTGCCGATGAAGAAGGGGTGCCTCGGGGGCATCCCCAAGCTTTGACGCTTGTACTTCTTGGATATTTCTTGGGGTGATGCATGGGCATCCCCAAGCTTGAGCTTTTGTCCATTCTTCAACTCATCTCATCATTCTCCAATCCCTACACTTGAAAACTTCCTTCATACAAAACTAAACACAAATCCATTAGCAACATTAGTGTAGGCATAACATAGAATCAACCTCCTTTGCTTCAGGTTTCAACCCAAAACCACCACATATAAAGTATATACTACTGTAGCAACTTCCCCAAAAGTTCCGTGATCAAAAGAACTCAAAAGAAAGCGATAAAGCGGCAAACACAAATATTGGCAGAAATCTGTCAAAACAGAACAGCTGATAAAGGTCGAATTTTTGAGGGGTTTTCTGTTGCTCAAATCAAAAAGTGTTCAACTAATGAAAGTTTGGATATAACCTGGGGCATATGCACAAGAAATCGCAGGTCCAAAAGATGTACACAAAAATTTTACGAATTTTTACGGTGCAGCACCGAAAACAGTTTCAGGACAGCAACATCCCCAAATCTTTACCTCACTCAAATTAGAGGTTTCTCTTGGCACAACAACAAAATAAAAAGGATAAGGAGCGGTCATTACAGTAGTAATGACTTCCAAGACTCAAATAAAAGAAAAAGTACTGAAAAGAAAACATTGGGTTATCTCCCAAGAGTGCTTTTCTTTAATGCCTTTGAGCTAGGCGCAGAAAATTGCGAATCAAGTAATCATCAAAAGATGAAGCACTAGGATCAGCGGGTGCCTTACGTCTTCCTTTCTTACCTTTGCTCTTGACTCTAGGAAAGACGTGGCTATTGCAAGGTGGGGAGATAAATCTTATATTGCCTTTTCCCACATCAATGACGGCACCCAGGAGCTTCAGTAGGGATCTTCCAAGCGTGATTTGTCCTTTTCCTACACATTCAATAACAAGATAATCAGTAGATATCATTCTTCCTAGGACTTTTGTAAAAACTCCCTCAGCTATTCCAATGGGAAATATAGTGGCATTGTTAGTAAGAGAAATTTCTTCTCCCCCCTCAGAAAGCTTCCAAAGACTCAAAGATTCATAAACGTCCTTTGGCATAAGACAAAATTCAGACATAATATCACATCGAGCATGAAAAGTTTCACCACTAATGGTGATTTTTACCGTAGGATACCAACTCGAAGGTTCAGAGTTTGTTGGCACATAATCAAAATGCTGGCGCAAAGTATTGTAGCAAGTATTCAAACTAGCAGTGCGAGTCTCAAGAGTATCAAGTCTATTAAAAATGCACACAAGAGAGGAATCAAAATAGGTTGGCATGCTATAAATTGTAATCAACTTTTTTATAATATTGAAGGCTTGATCTCCATCACAATGAAGGAAATCTCCTTCTGTAGTAGCATCCAAAGCATATCTATAACGAAGAGCAAGTCCAAAGTAAAAGCTACTAAGAGGCAAACTCAAGGTCATTTTAGGTTCAGTTTTTCCATGCCAATTATAAATTCTAGACCAAGCTTCTATAAAAATTTCCTCATCCTTTTGTTTAAAAGTGAAAATCATATCCTCGGGCGACATAGTAGTAGCAACTGAACTAGACATAATAAACAACTACAAAGGATTCTAATGTTTTTTGGTTTTGATAAAAAAAACGATGCAAGTAAAAATAAAGTAAAGTGAAGCAAAAAAAATAACAAAGTAAAGGATGTGCGTGCAAAAAACTCCCCTTGCAGAGGTCTTCCACTTCTTCCCCGGCAACGGCGCCAGAAAAGGGCTTGATGTCTGGCGTGTAGTTGATGATTATTATGGCCAGGCAGTTGGGAAACTCCAAGCGGAAAGTATGATGAGCACAGCAGCAATTCTTTTCCCTTAGTAAGAAACCAAGGTTTATCGTTCAGGAGAAGAGCAGACAATACGACTGAAGGTGATGCGGACTGGCTTAATAACACTCCAACAAGGGCGCCGTTTAATGATACTTGTTGACTCGTCTTTGGCCAGTAGCAATGTGGAACCTGCACACACACAACCAAGTACTTTGTTCCCAACTTACGATGAGGTTGTCAATCTCACCGGTTTGCTTGAAACAAAGGGTATGAGCGTATCGAGTGGAAAACAGTGAAAGTATGCGAGTAAAGTAAACAGTGCGAGTAAAGTAAACAGGTGATAGCAATATGATGGAAATAGGACCGGGGTCCACAGTTCACTAGTGGTGTCTCTCCATAAGATAAATAACACATGCTGGGTAAACAAATTACAGTTGGGCAATTGATAGAATAAAGATAAACGTGATATGTCAAGAAGATCACTATGCGATTTACTCTGGGCATTACAACAAAATACATAGACCGCCATCCAACTGCATCTATGACTAATAATCCACTCCCGGGGATATCATCCGAACACCCCATGAGTATTAAGTTGCGAACAACAGATAATTGCATTAAGCAAAGTGTGTAATGTAAACAAAGCATATGCCCTTGAGCATATGAATGTTGTTTTCTCCCTAGTAGCAACAGCACATCTACAACCTTAGAGGTTTCTGTCACTCCCCCAGATTAAATAGAGGCATGAACCCACTATCTAGCATAAATACCCCCTCTTGGAGTCACTAGCAACTACTCGTCCAAGATAGCTACTAACAACGGAGAGCATGCAAGATCATAAACAACATAGAGATAACATAAGATATATTTCAGTATAGCAACTCAATCATAACACCAATATTCATCGGATCCCAACAAACCAAACATGTAGAATTACATAACGGTGATCTCAATATTCAGTATAGCAGCTCATGAGATCTAAAAATGAAGCACATGGTGGAGGAGACAACCATCTAGCTACTGCTATGGACCCATAGTCCAAGGTAGACTACTCACTCATCGCTCCGGAGGCAAGCATGGCGATGAAGAAGACCTCCGGTGGCGATTCCCCTCTCGGGCAGGGTGCTGGGAAGAGCTTCCGGACCCTTCCGATCTCGGGTTGACGACGGCGGTGGATCGCGATGTGTTTCTGGAAAATTGATTGGGTACTTAGGTTTTTCCCGTCGGGGGGTCTTTATAGGCGAAGGGGCATCGTCAGAAGTGGACCGAGGAGGTCTCACACATAGGGGGCGCGACCAGGGGCTGGGCCGCGCTACCCTGGTGTGTGGCCACCTCGTGGCCCCACTCCATCTCCTCTTCGTATCTCTGGAAGCTTCCGGGAAAAATAAGACTTCAGGAACTTGTTTCGTCCAATTCCGAGAATATTTCCTATGTAGCCTTTCTGAAACACAAAAACAGCAGAAAATAGGGAACTGGCACTGTGGCGACTTGTTAATAGGTTAGTTCCAGAAAATGCATAAAAGTGCCACGAAGTGTAACGAAACATTAGGCAAATGGTGTAAAAACAAGCGTGGAGCATCAAAAATTATGGATACGTTGGAGACGTATCAACTAACCCCCTTAAGATGAAGCTCGCCCTCGAGCTTCGGAATGGATAGAAAATAGGTGAGGGTGATCTTCTCGAAGAGTTTCTTCATGCTCCCAAGTGGCTTCTTCCTCAGTGTGATGATCCCACTGTACTTTGCAAAACTTGATAGTCTTCGTGCGAGTATTCCTCTCTGCTGTCTCCAGTATCTTGATTGGTTTCTCTTCATATGTCAAGTCACTTTCTCACTTCACTTCCTCGAGTGGTATAGTGTAATTCAATGGGGTATCTGACATCTCGGGGTGACACTTTTTCAGCTGACTAACATGAAACACATTGTGAACGGCTGAAAGAATAGCTAGTAGTTCCAATTCATAGGCCACTTCTCCTTTACGGGATAGAACCTTAAATGGGCCTATGAATCATGGTGCTAACTTCCCTTTGATACCAAATCTATTGATTCCTCGAAGAGTTGAAACCCTGAGGTAAGCTCTGTCTCCTGCTTCATAGGTGACTTCTCTACGCTTATTGTCTGCATAGCTCTTCTGTCTAGATTGGGCTATCTTCAATCTATCCTTGATCAATCTAACCTTCTCTTCTTTTTCTTTGATAATATCTGGCCCAAAGAAACCACGATCTCCTACACCACTCCATAGTAATGGTGTAGTACACTTCTTCCCATACAAAGCTTCAAATGGTGTCATTTCAATACTTGCTTGATAACTATTGTTGTAAGAAAACTCCACGTATGGCAAGTTATCATCCCAACTTGATCCATAGTCCAGAGCACATGCTCTCAGCATATGTTCCAAGATTTGATTAACTCTCTCAGTTTGTCCATCTGTTCGCGGATGGAATGCTATGCTAAACTCTAATCTCGTTCCTAGAGATTCATGAAGTTGCTTCCAGAAATGCAAAGTGAATTGGGTTCCTCTATCTGACACAATACTCTTTGGAACTCCGTGTAAGCACACAATTCTCTTCATATAGATATCCGCCAACTTTGCACTGGTGTAAGTTGTCTTCACGGGTATAAAGTGAGCTACTTTGGTCAAACGATCAACAACTACCCAAATAGAATCATAACCAGATTTGGTTCTAGGTAACCCGGTAATGAAATCCATAGCAATCTGATCCCACTTCCAATCTGGCACTTTCAAAGGTTGTAGGAGTCCTGCAGGTTTCTGATGTTCTGCCTTCACTCTGCTGCACACATCACACTTTGCTATGTATTCGTCGATGTCTCTCTTCATGTTGTTCCACCAGAACCTCTCCTTCAAGTCCATATACATCTTGGTATTTCCAGGATGAATGGAATAGGGTGTCTCATGAGCCTCTTGAAATATTACCTTTCTCAGGTCAGGATCATCGGCAACACAAACTCACTTCTCGAACCAAATGGTTCCTTGCTCGTCTTCCCTAAATCCTTTCGCTTTACCTTCCTTCAAGGCATTTCTAATTTCCTCGATCTCTTTGTCTCCTTTCTGAGCTTCTCATATCCTGTCCATCAGTGTCGGTTGTACGACCAGTGATGCTACAAATCCTGCTGGTACCACCTCCAAACTGAGATCTCTAAGTCCCTTGCACAAATCTTCTGGTAGCTCATCTATTGACAAACAGTTCACATACGCCTTGCGGCTCAAGGCATCAGCAACCACATTTGCTTTACAAGGATGGTATTGCAAACTCAGATCGTAGTCCTTGATAAGTTCTAGCCATCTTCTTTGCCTCATATTCAAGTCCTTCTGGGTGAATATGTACTTCAAGCTCTTGTGATCGGTGAAAACTTCACATCGCTTTCCCATCAGATAGTGTCTCCATGTCTTCAAGGCATGCACTACCGAAGCTAACTCTAGATCATGAGTAGGGTAGTTGGTTTCATGTTTCTTGAGTTGCCTAGAAGCATAAGCTACGACTCTGCCTCCTTGCATCAAAACACTTCCCAGTCCTAGACGTGAAGCGTCACGGTACACTTGGAATTTCTTCTCTAGATCTGGAAGACATAAGATTGGGGCTGACACCAATCTCTTCTTTAGCTCTTGGAAACTAACTTCACACTCATCAGTCCACTTGAATTGCTTCTCCTTCTTGAGTAAATCTGTCATGGGTTTACCAATCTTTGAGAAGTTCTCGATGAACCTCCGGTAGTTTCCAGCCAACCCTAAGAAACTGCGAATTTCTCCAACATTTTTGGGCGGTTCCCATTCTGTAACTGCTGTAACCTTGGAAGGATCAATAGCAATACCTTCCTTGGATACAATGTGACCAAGAAAAGCTACTTCACTCAGCCAAAATTGACATTTACTAAACTTGGCATAAAGCTTGTGCTCTCGAAGCTTTTCCATTATCAGACGAAGGTGTTTCTCATGTTCTTTATTGTTCTTGGAGTAGACCAGTATGTCGTCAATAAAGACCACGACAAACTTGTCTAGGAATTCAATGAATACCTTGTTCATCATATTCATAAAATACGATGGCGCATTAGTTAAACCAAACGACATCACCGTGTACTCATAGGAACCATACCTGGTGACAAAAGTGGTATTGGGGATATCGTACTCCCTAATCTTGAGCTGAAAGTATCCAGATCTAAGATCGATCTTGGAGAATACACTAGCTCCTTCCAACTGATCAAACAAATCATTGATCCGTTGTAATGGGTATTTATTTTTGATCGTCACCTTGTTCAATGAACGGTAATCCATAACCAAACGCTGACTCAGATCTTTCTTCTCTACAAACAGAACTGGTGCTCCCCACGGGGATGAACTCTCTCTAATGAATCCATTCTGTAACTGCTCTGCTAGCTGTTTCTTAAGTTCCTTCAATTCATCTATGGACATTGGGTAAGGTCTCTTTACTATAGGGCCTGTGCCCGGCATCAGTTCTATGAGGAACTCAATATCTCTGTCTGGTGGCATTCCCGGTAACTTATCCGGAAAAACATCTGGGTATTCTCATACTACTGCCACATTTTCTATGCTAACCCCCTTAAGATGGTTTAGCCTAATACTGTTAAAGTCCATGTTGGATTTATATCTAATCCTTCTCCCTCCTGGAGTAGTGGGTGTGATGGCTCTATTAACACAATCTATGACCCCCGCATAGTTGGTCATCCAATAACATCTAACCCTTGAGATTCCAAAACTACAAGATGAGTTGGAAAATTATATTTACCAATTTCTAAGATCAAATTCTGACATCCGACCTTGACTATCAATTCTCCACCCGGTGAAATAACTTTAATAATCTTTCCTATGGTTTTGGTGGAAAATTCATGCTTGGTTGCAAATGCACTTGATATGAATGAATGAGATGCTCTGGTATCAATAGAACCAATGTTGTAAATGAGTTGAGTGGAAACATACCCATCACAGCATCAGGCTCATTCATCACTTCCTCCACATTGAGGTAGTTCACCAGTCCCTTCTGGAATGGGTTAGGCTTGGCAGCCTCCTCTGGCTTGTTCTCTAGGCATGTGTTGGAGTAGTGTCCCATCTTCTTACACTTGTAGCATGTGACGTTGGAGAGATCCCTCTTGCCATCTGAGTTGAAATGGTGCTGACCATTTCCCCCATTGTGGTGTCAGTTGTTCCCATTGTGGTGACCATTGGAGTTGTTTCCCTTAAATCCTCCATTGTGCTTGTGGCCATTGAAGTTACTACCATTGCCTTTGAAGTGTCCTCCATGTTTGTGTGAACTTCCATTTCCATTGCCCTCAGAAGAGTGATGCTTCTTGTGGAAGGGCTTAGTGTGGTTCTTGCCGTTGCTGAATTTCCTCTTGCGGTTCTCTTCCTTCCTGATGTTGTTGTCCAGAGTGACAGCTTAATCAAGAAGTGCCTGGTAGTTTGGAGCATAGGCCACTGAGAGTGGTATCTTTAGTTCACCTTTGAGTCCAGCGAGGAACTTATCCCTCCTCTTAGCATCTGTGTCCACATCATCTGGAGCATACCTTGACAAGTAGAAGAAGTCATCCATATACTCTTTCAAAGTTCTCCCGCCCTACCTCAGCGTGCGGAATTCCTCCTTCTTCAAATTCATAATGCTCGTAGAGATGTGAGCATTACGAAATCCTTCCCTGAAGGTGTCCCAGTCTAGGCCTTCCACAAGATGTGTGATCTGGTATGTTTCCCACCAATTAGCAGCGGGTCCTTCCAGAAGATGAGCGATGAATCTCACCTTTTCAGCATCGGTACACTCGCAAGTAATTAAGTCCTTGCTAATAGAATGCAGCCAGTCATCAGCCACTATTGGGTCTATGGCAGATGAAAACTTATTAGGTCTAAGCCTCAGAATTCTTGCCAACCTGTCAACCTGGGGTGGGGGTGGAGGTGGTGGAGGTGGTGGCGGGTTGTTGTTGTTGTTATTATTGTTAGCACTGGCCTGGATGAATTGGGTCATCATTTGCATGAGCTGTGCCTGAGATGTAGCTAACTGCTGGATGACATCATTGTTGTTGCCATTAGTGTTGTTGTTGTTGGTGTTCTCACGACGAGGAGGCATCTGAAGGGTTTTAGCATGGGTGAGTAATTAGATAGATAGAACTAGGGAAGAAAACTTTCCCACCCATGCACAAACATCACTCCATACAATAAACAATCATAAAACAACTTCAAAATTCTTTATTAATTGAACTTTGATAAAGTATGCTAATGGTTCGACAAAACGACTAGGGTAGATAGGTACTACCATACCAACAAGGGTAAGGCAATACAATGAGTACTTAAGCTATTACAATAAATGGGATTCTTCTAACGTTTCTTGATCCTGGTGAGGCATGCAAGTGGAAGTGTCTTGTGACGCTTCGACTCCAACCTTGATACTCTAGCTTCCTTCACATTCCTGACTGCCCTTGCTTCCCACTCTTCAACTGTGATCTCTTCACCATCTGTGTTGTACAAGGTCAGTTCCTCGGGGTCTTCATCTGCTAAAGCTTTGGCTTCATATTCTGCTATCTTCTTCTTTAGAGATTCATTCTCTTCCATTAACTCATCCCTCTTATCTCCCATTATTTCCAAGCATGACTGTGCTGTTATAATCCTTTGACTAGCAAACTCCATAGTTTCTCTAAACTTGTCCATTAGCTTGATTTGTCTTGTCAACATGTCCTCTGTGTTAACATCACTATACTCCCTCTCGGTCATATAAGTCTGAAAGAGAGAATGGGTCTCCAAGCATCTTATGTCCATGGCGCATCCTTCCTCATTGCGCTCTCCAAACTGGTAATATGCTGTCCTTGAGGAGAAACGATGGTGGTACTTGTAGCAGATGCGTGCTATAGCTCCTTGCATGGCTATCTCCACAGAACCACTCCAATCAATGTATGGGTTGGTGTAGTCCATAGTTGAGTCTTCAGGGTCTTCTTCACGACCTTGTATGATTGTTTGTATCTCCCATTTCTCCATGCCATTCTCCTCATACATCCTTCTTCCTCGAAACTCTGGTGTTGGAATTCCAACAAAGTCTGACAACTCTAGCAAGGTCTTGCTAAAAGTGTAGTTTCCCAGTCCATCAACAACTCTGTGATCGTAGGGGTCCATCTAAAATTCAGAAAAGAATGGACAAGGTTAGAATAGGGTAAGAATTTACAAGGGAGAATTAAATGAACAAGATGAGTTCAAGTATGAGATCAACAAAAGAAGATGTAGTAAAGGTTTTAAAATAAATTTTTAATTCCTATGGTTATTCATTCCTAGGTTCTCGATCCTACAGGCAACACTAGTGCTCTAATACCATTTTGTAGCGTCCTACCTTTTACCAAAGGTAGCACTACTGTGAAACTGCTATTCCCTGGATCACTGATAGCATCACAGAACAAAATATAGCATTCATTGCAGATAGTGTACTTTATTGCATCGCAGATCCAGACTCACGAGTCTTTAATTATTACAAAAATTGTTATAGCCACTTGGACTATCAAATACCAGTGTTCAACTCAAATAACACAACGGAAATAAAAAAAGCAATGAGCCTTCATCTTCAGCAATATGCCACAAGCAGTCATGTTGGTATGCAGGCTCGAGACTCCTCCAATCACTCCTCATCTGAATAACCTACACGTTTGAATATTTAGCCCCAATGGGTCAGTACAACAATGTACTAGCAAATGACACATTTTTGGTGGCAGTTGTGAAATAACTATGCTACATGACATTTGGCTTGGTGGATCTCATAGGCTAGTTTGCATAAAGCCAATTTTATCCTATACATCTTAGAAATCCTTTTTCCCAAAATTTTATTCATAAGGGTCGAAATAACCCCCAAACACTACATAATTGCAAGTTATGTAGCACTGGGCGCAACTCAACAAAGTTTGAAGTACAGAAACCACCACCCCTCGGAGTGTATGGCCCTGAGCTTCTCCTGATAGTTTCTAGTCAAATTTTATAGCATTCCAAAATGGTGACGAGATTCTTCCGAACATTCCATGACTAGAGACTAAAATGTCCATAACCGAGGACACGGCTAATTAATTAGATTTTTGACACCTTGCAAGGGTTGTGCACTTTCACCTTAAGACTCATTTTACGCCCATACATAAAATGAGACAAGACCTTTCAGAAAAAGCATTTAACCAAACGGATCTGACCGTACCCCCTATATTATGCTACCACCCTCTGTCAGTACCCATGGCTGAACCCTTAATCCTACTAAATCAAGACAGAGCCCATATTGTCATAAGGCTGCACTGGAAGTACATCTAAGCATGTAAGCCATATTAATCTCTTTAATCCTGAGTGGCCATCCCGAGCAGTATCCTGAGTACACATCCTTTACGAGGCATGTGCCCCAGAACCCACCTTCTTTAACCATCCTCTTTCAAATCCCCTCCACTCAGGTAGTTCATTTTAGTTGAATTTGTTACTTTATTCATAAAACAACTTTACAAGTGATCAAAGCATGGCATCAATATTCAAGTAGTTTAGGATCCTACCAAGTGGTGTTTGAGGTTGGCTACATACTACTAGGATTTAGAAATTTATAAAGTAGTTGAGTATGCCACCTATCATGCATACTACGGAAAACACTAGTGCATAATAAAATAGGTAGGGAACATGTGTGTCACTTGCCTTGATAGCAACCAGCATAGTCACAAGGGTAGTTCAGCTCCTCCTCACAATCTATACAAGCAATAAAGCACAAGAATAAACACATAGTTCACAATAACAAACATAGACATGTATGCATGCATGCACATGGCCAATTAAT
The DNA here is from genome assembly GCA_007115705.1 of Dactylis glomerata. Classification (NCBI taxonomy): domain Eukaryota; kingdom Viridiplantae; phylum Streptophyta; class Magnoliopsida; order Poales; family Poaceae; genus Dactylis; species Dactylis glomerata. The sequence continues at coordinate 767,233 of QXEO01001327.1, forward strand.
TTTACTCAACTTATGTTGTGTGAAAATGTTACAACCTGAGTTCAGATGATGAGTTTTGATAAAACAAAACCAATACAAAAAGAATTACTCAATTAGCATTTTTAGAATTTTAGTTATTGCAAAAACAATAGCACAAGAGTAAATAAACTTCACCAAGTTCATGCATGATTAAAAAGTATGTGAGTTTGATTCTAAAACATCCTACAAGCTACAAGAAATCTATTGACTACAAAAATACAAAATTGGAACTAATAGAATAAGAGATATAAAATAAACAATACCAAATTAGGGTTTAATTCAATCTGAATTTAGATTCAGATTTTTTTTGAAAACTTGACTAACAGTACAGATAAATTCTACATGTCCTAAGGTTTCCAACGGTATATTATTCATCAAAAACCGAGTTGCAGATCTTCTTCTATAATTTCTAAAAGATTCAGGTGTTTAAAATCTATTTAAAACAAAATTTGAATTTCAGCGGGCCAGGGAGTGACACGCGGCGCGATCTGATTCGCGTGTACCGGTTCGGGCGGATCACGGTTCGGGACCGTTAGATCTTATGAGATCTGAGCGGCCCAGATCTCCCCGTACCATTTCGGTTTAAGTTCTAATCGCGGCCGTAGGATTTAGATCGGATGGGGGAGAGAGAAGGGCGAGGTCCTCACCGGCAATGTTAGGTTTCCGATGAGATCCATCTCGGGTGGTGGACGTTCTCGACGATGTAGGTCTCCTGGGCGATGATGGAGGTGACGACGGGCTTCGGCGGACGACGGCGGTCACGTGGGTGGTGGTGGCGAGGTGAATGTGACGGCGGTGGCGTGCAATCGCTCTGCCGGAGCTCGCAGTGCCTGCGGGCTTGCACGGCGCGATTCGGCGGCATGGACGTGAGGTAGAGGTGAGGGTCGGGTGCGGAGAGAGAGGGTAGGGGGTTTTTATAGGTGAGGCCGGCTTGCGCTAGGGGCTAGGGTTTTCGAGATGGGGTCGGCATCAGACGGCGGCGGCGGATCCTGTGGCCGAGCCGAACTCGAGGTGGGGGATGACATGCAGGCCCCACCTGTCGGCGACTCGCAGCGGCGCGGGCGTACCGCTTTGGTCGGGGGAAGTTAGCAGGTTGGGCCGTCTTTCTGGCCTGGGCCGAATCGGTGCCCCCGGCCCTTTTCTATTTTTTGAATTTTGCTTTTTCTTTTCTTTTCTATTTGATTCAGAAATTAATTTAAAAAGCCTCTAAAATGCATAATTTTGAATATCTTCAAATTTGCATAAATTCTATAGAACCAGAGGTGATAAGATGGACTAGTGGTGCAACTAAGAAGTTAGTTTGAGAAATAAATATTTGGGACAAGAAGTTTAAGTGTTCACATAAAATAATAACACTCACATGAAATGATAACTCACTTGAGTTATTAAAAAGGAGATTTTATTTGAAAACTGTATTTGAAATCAACATAAAGCAAGGTTATTTGTTGAAATCAATGATGCTTATGTATGCATGCCGATTTTGAATTTTAAAATCTAGGGATGTTACACATTCTCCTTGAGTAGCCTCTTGTAGTCCAGCAAGTCTTCAGTTAGGGTGCCGATCTTCTCTGAAAGCTCCCTCTTGTCAGCGCGCAGCTTCTCGATCAGATCGTTGTCCGCTTCAAGCTCGAAGTCGTTGCACTCTAGCTTCTGCTTTAGCTCTCTAACCTCCCTGTTCCTCGCTTGGATCCTCTTTTCTTGGCTCTTCCACTGCTTCTCTTGAGTCTCGAGCTTCACCTCCATCTCCTTGATCCTCTGCTCTTGCTCCAGGTGTTGTTTGTCCTTCTCGGCAAGCTGGGCGCATAGCTCGTCATTGTTAAACAACTCATTGTACCTCTCAATCTCAATGTCCCTAACGAGGTCCTCTAACTCGGTGAGGTGTGTGCACATGGAGTCCTCGACGCCGTCAGGTAGCTAGATGACCACTCCCTTCTCATCGCGTCGGCCGAAGATGTGAGAGTAGTGGTTCTGGAGCTCGGAGGAGTGGCGTCCGTAGAGGTGTGCTATCAGTTCTTGCATGAGAAGATGGGCGCCCACGTCTCTGTCGGTGTGGAAAGTCTTGAACTTGATTTCTTCAGTCTTCGGCTCTGTCTCGCGTCCCGGTTGCGTGATGTGGATCACCCAGACACCCTTCTTGTGAAACTTGGTCATCTCGCTCCCATTGATGAACGGGGTGGGCAGGGACAAAGCAGTGACGATGTCGATGAGGCACTCTCCGAAGCTGAAGGCCTTGAAGCTCTCGGGCTTGGTGACGCGGAAGGTTGACATGTTTATGTTGTAACGTGACAAGTTAGTGAGCCAAAAGTAGAAAAACTTAACAAAAAGCGCAGAACAAAAGTAAAAGAAGTTTCTAACTTAGTGAGAACAAAACTTTTTCTAAGTGCTGAGAAATAAAGAGAACAAGAACAACTCCTAAATTTTTCCTAGGGGTTTTCATCCAATCCTAGGGTCACGAACCTAAGGGCAACACAATGCTCTGATACCATCTGTAGCATACCTGTGCTTTATTGTGCTAGTCCCAGATCGACTGCTAGCACACACAGTTACAAGATGAAATATCAAGATATAAAGGTCTTTATTACAACGCTTGATCCACAAATAAGATAGTACTTTTACAACTCAAGTAGCACAAAGCTACAACTTATTACAAAACTTGAAAATGACTAAGTAAAATGAAGCTTCAAATCTTCTTTCTTCATAGCACCACAGGCAGACGTGTTGGACGAAGACTCGTGACCGGAGCGCAGCAATCTTCAATCTTCACCGTAGTAACCTGTAACATGATACGTTGCAGCCACGGAAGGTCAATACTTTGAATGTATTGTCATGATGTCACTTTAGTGGACTCAATGGCGCCTACACTTATATGCTTATCTGGCCAGGTGGACTTTGACTTTGCGAAAAGCAAAGGTTCTTCCTATCTTTTGTAAAACTCAAGTTTTTCCTTATAATTTTTTGACTAAGAGAAACTCTTTACTACCCAAGTTTTCCCATCAAGTTTTAACTTAAGAAATTGGGATGAGGAGATTTTCGATCAGCTTCAATATCATGTCGCTCAAAATTGTCCGTAACCGGGGACACGGCTAAGTATTTAGTTCTAACACTCTGCAGAGGTGGTACACTTTTCCCACAAGACTTAGTCAACCCCTTTTTGCCATGAAGCTCATTTTGCATCAAATGGCCAAGTGAAGACGAAGACGAGACCTTTCAGAAGCAATCCCTCAAACCAACCCGGATGCGTTCCAACCTATCAACATCTACCACCCTCTGTCCGTCTGGCTTGAGTTCTCGCAGCTTAGTTGGTCAAGACAGAGCCCATTTGACTTGTGGTTGCACTAGAAGCTTCACGACTTGAACGTCTCCAATCTCTTTGTTCCTGGGTGGCCGTCGACAAATGCGATACACCTGGAGGTTCAGAGGTTCGACGACATGACCCCAGGGAACCACTCAATATAAACCAAACAACCACTTCCACCCAGGTGATTCATTAACTTAGCTGTTTTCTTAGTTTTACCAAAACATGGTGTTCAACACTTTAGACAAAACATGTGAAATTCCCTTCCCATAACCAAAGTGTAAGACAAGGTAACCTATAGCAGCAACAATTCTGCTAAGAGATGCAAAAGCTAGCCAAAGAGGCCTAAGCATAAAATCTAGCAAGCAAATAAAATAAAATAAGATAGAACTCTTAAAACCATCTACTCATGCATCTTCTATTAGAAAAGCTACAAGTGGAAAAACTTTCAGTAGGACAACAAGATGGTGACACTTGCCTTGGTGAGGAAAGGGGTTGGTGCACTCGTCACAAAGGCACTCGTTGCACTCAGCACAATCTACAAACGAGTTTCACAACCATAAGCACACAGCAACAAAGCATACACAAAAGAAGAAAACATGAATGCAATATGTGGGTTAAATATGCAAATACACTTAGCATGTTTTCTGGTTGTAAACTACATGCATGATGCCATGAATAATTTTTAGTATTGTTTAAATAATTCAAAATGAGTTTATAGAAACTATTATTTTTGTTCCCAGTACTACTGTACAGAGGGCTCCATGTGCCATCAATAGCAAAAAGAATCACTCAAAAATATTTTGTAGAACTAATTCTATAGCCAAAATACTCTATTTGAGTTTCTACTAAAACTGTAAATAATCATGATGCAAAATTGTAATTTTATTGGTTCATTGCATTCTACTCGTTTTTGTGAATCCAGGGTATATTATTTGCTAATTTTCGATAAACGGAACTAAAGATATGATTTTTGCAAATTTCTACGTCTCTCTGTCCAGAAATCCAAAAATAGAACTACAAACGACAAGTGGCGGATTCTGATTCGTGGATACCCCTTCGTTAAGTGATCTAACAACAGCCCTATGATCTCGATCCAATGGTTCAGAGCGAGGAATGGGGAAACTCACCGGAGTAACTCGCTGGAAGATCGCCGAAAAACAGTTCATGATGTCTACGGCTCAAGTCGTCGATGTAGTGCTTGTCTCCGATGATGATGGGGTAGTAGACGGCGTAGATGAGGATGAGGCGAAGATGATGGACACCGTTTCAAGCACCGGTAAGACTCCTAGTGGTCGCAGCGAGCAGATGGAGCGGCAACGGCGTCGGGCGGCGCAGCCAACAACGACGAGAAGGCGCACAATGATGTCCTGGAGGTAGGCGAGGATTAGGATAGTCCACTGTTAAAAGGAATTAAGTTAAAAAGCTTCGTAGACGACGTACCACTGCGATGAACTCGGTAAGATCTGAAAAAGGACGTCGATGGCACGGTCTGTAGAGATCTTATTTCAAAAAACTTTCTGAAGAGGAGTGGAAGAGGAGAACAAGGGGCACCCGGTGTTTCTCTCGGTTCGTAAAATAGTGGTGTGAGGAGGGAGATCGGGCAACGTATGCCAACGGGCGACATTTAGTTCACGGCATCGGTTTCGAAAATTAAAGCGTTTGAATGGGGAATAAGTTCCCTGAATAAGTTACCCACATAACTAGGTTTGATGGGAGAGGAAGAGAAAGATCTATAGATGTATGGTAAGCTAGAGGTTGAAGACGACCACCATCGGCTCGGTCGGGCTGGTTGGCCGGTTCGGCCTTGTTGGGCCGGCCCAGTTCATTTTTTTTCCTTTTCTTTTTCTTATTTTTTTTGTTTCTTTCATAACTTTTGATTTAGAGCTCTAAATTAATTCAAACAAATTTTTAAATTTTTGTAAAATTGTCCCCTGTACATATAGACATATGGGGCTAGTTTTTATCAAAATAAATTTGGTTTTGAAAAGTCTTTATACCATTTGCCATAGGGCTAAAAAAACAAATTTGGAAATGAAAATTTGATTTCTTTCTTTAACTTAGGAATTCATATGCAATGATATGATGATGATGACGAAGGATATGCATAAAACAAAATTTTGAAATTTTGGGATGTTACAAAAGGACATTTGCAAGACCACACAAAATGTGTTTGCGTGGGGACTAGAACCCTATAGCCGGGAACGCCCCGTGCCGACGGTAAGCTGCTTAGCGCCGGCTAACACTTTTCTTCGAACTCCGGGATATTTCATTAGCCGACATACTCTATAGGCCGGCCGCTGTTATTCCTGCACCCCTCGCTTACACTATCCTGGCGTCACCTCTTGCTGATGCTTTCCCGACCGCGCCATCACCAGGTATTCTAGATGAAGACGTGGTTGACACTGCACCGCTGAACCAGGCACCTCCTCTCGGCACACGTGTCGGCAAGAAATGTGGAGTCTGGCCTCAGCCGGAACCCGTCGACAAGTCGAAGAGGCAGAAGGTCGGCATGCCACTCCCCAAGAAACAAAGGCTTGTTGCCTCGGGGTAACCTTTCTTCTTCTTCCTTAGTCATTTCTTGTTTCTCTCTTTCTTTATTTCTAACTTACTTTTCTTCCTCAGGGCTCCTCTGGTTTCGGAACATGCCTCCAGTTCCAGTGCCACGCCACATGTTGAAAAGCCGGCATCTCCGCCATGCGCCGACATACCGGTGATGAGTCCGGTTGTTCTCCAGCCCGGGCATCTTCGCTTGTGGCCGACAAGACTGCTACTCCGGTGAGGAACAGCCCTCCGCCAGAACAAAACACTTCTGCCCCTGTTGTCGACATAAACACGGGGGCCCACCAGGATGCCCCGGACACCGGCTGACGAGGGGTTAACTCGACAAATGTCCTAGATGAAGGACTTAGGATCGGGGAGATAGGGCGTCGGATGAACTCGAAGGTAAAGTTAGTCGAAATAGGTGTATATCGAATGTAAACTTGGGTGTCCAACCTGGCTTGCTTTCAATCTGCCCCACACCGTCCCCTCCTGGCCCCTATATATAGGTGGCCAGGTCTCGAGGATCGGGTAGGGTCCGATACAGATTACAATATCGACATACGGTAAGAACTCGTATTCGACTATCATTACAATTGGGCCTAGCTAAACGGGCCTTAGGGGTACTCAACTAACGGGCTCTATTATCTATACCCTTATCAGTAGCCCCTGAGATTCTACCAGAATTGCAGATTCAGGTCGAATCTCTAATCTTCAAATCTTCGACTTGATTAATTCTTCGACTTCTTCACATCTTCAAATCTTCGACTTGGTCTTTTCGACTTATTTTCATGATATTTTTCGCAAGGGGGTTTGATGAACAAGCCTGACAACTCTGACGGATCAAGAGGTCAGTTAACTGCCGGAATAGATACTTGTCACCTACTTCAAATTCAATCCCCTTGGACTTGAATTCGGGATACCGGTCAAACCCACTCTTTTGCCGCATTTAGGACTTACAAAGAATGAATCCCAGTGATTCTCAGGGTACCCAGTGCGTCCACCAGGATTTTCTTCGCGTCGTAGACACGGATACATACCAGCAGAGCGCATCCATGTGCGTATACCAGGCCACACAGGATGGATCCTGGGGTCTTACCTTCGTGATAAATCACGGCATTCGAGTTTCGTTGCGATAACGCAACTCGAGAATCTTATATTCGCAGCCAAGTTTTTGACTAATAAAACCAAAGAATTTCGGATTTTAAATTGAACTTCTTCGCTCCCGATGGGAGTAATCTCTCTTCTTTTTGTCGACTACGTAGTCGAAGTTTGTATGCTTACCCTTCCGCATCTCCAGTATTGATTATCTCATCTCTATCGGGTGCGCGCTCAGCGCTCCCGATGGGAGTAGCCCCCGAGGCTATGCTTGTCTACTTGTAGTCGAGCATAGGCTCAAAGTTCAGCTCTTCTTTCTTCTGTGAATGTCTTACTGTTGGCGAGCCCCCGAGTCCAAGTCGAGGTTTTCACATCATACGTTCATATTCTCCTTTTCTCTTTTTTTTCCCTTCTTTGATATTATCGTCTGCTGTGCGCAGAATTTAACTCCTGTTGTAAAATATTTTTACGGGCTTTGCCGTAACATGGGGGCCCAATAATACGTGCTTATAAATAAAGCATCTGCTGGTTAAGGTAAAAAACCCTAATCATATTCCTCCTCCGCCGCATCATCTTCTCTCTCCATCTAGGGTTTTTCGAGGTTTTTCCCTTGTTCTCATGGCTGGTGCTGAAGGTTCTCGTCTGAGCCTTGGTTCCCCGGTGGCGCCACGAGGTCAGGGTCGCCCTCGTGGAAGTAAGAACAAGAACATCATGCCGGCCACCGCAGGAACTTCTTTGCATGCTCCGGCTAAGCGTCGTCCCGGCCGCCCACCTGGTAGCAAGAACAAGGCCAAGGTGACTGGCGCTGCTCCAGGTCTAATTGCTCCTCCTGCTGCTGCTCCTGCTGTACCTACTGCGCCTCCCCAAATCTTTTCCTTCCTCTGCATTGCCATGGCGCAGTGCCGTGAGATTCAGCGCCTGCCGCTGAATTTTACCAAGTTCATGGATGGCCGCGAACTGCGAGAGGCGGTTCTTCGCAAACAATCTGGCAGTGGCATCCCGTACGAGGTCGAGGTGTGGTATGACGGCGACGGCGAGCAGTACTTTAAGGGCGGCTGGTCGCAGTTTGCAGAAGACCACGACATCCACCAAGGCTTCTTCATGGCCTTCGACTTCCACATCGGCACGTCGAAGTTTGACGTGAAGATCTACGACGACACTCTTTGCCAGAAGAAATATGAAGCTGAAGTCCACTTCCATTAGGACTTGTTTTTTATGTAATTTCGTTTGATAATGTCCTTGCTACCATGTTTATCTGTAATGAATATTCGCACTTGGTGTCGATGCTTTCGCTAGTACCATGAGAACAAGTCATGTTCTGAGGTATACTTTCCATCTATCAGGTTCTTTTCGAACCAATTTATAAGAAGAATATCGGGTTCCTTTGCGAACCAATTTGTTGGAATATTTGTCGGGTTCTCGACATAACCTTATAATGAAAAAGGTCTTCCAAGTCACGATAAAAACTCCTTTCGTACGACCCGAGGGTTGAAGCCCCCGAGGCGAGGAATTAAAGATAATTGTACAATTTTGTCGAGTTATACCCAAAGAACCCGACCTGTGGCCTCATGTTCTGGATTCAGAAGGTTAACTCGAATTTACTGATACCACTGTTGTTATTTTATGCGTAGAAACGCCTTAGCTGCTCTGCATTCCACGGGTTGCTCTCGTCCTTCCCGGTCTTCTTGTCTTGTAGTCGGTACGCTCCTCCTGGTATTACTTTGGTGACGATGTAAGGTCCCACCCAAGGGGACTCTAATTTGCCCTGGCTGTCTTGCCTGAGTCGCAAAACTAGGTCTCCCACCACGAAGGACCGTGGACGAACTCGACTACTATGGTAGTTTCGTAGGCTTTGTTGATACTGCGTAGCCCTTTCTAGTGCTTTATCTCTTGCTTCATCTAGTGCATCGACATCGTCTTGCAATGCTTCTGTCGACGTCGTCTCGTCATATGCTGTCACTCTTGGAGCCTCGTGTGTAATTTCGACTGGAAGCACGGCTTCTGCGCCATGGACCAAGAAGAAAGGAGTTTCTTGAGTTGCTGCATTGGGCGTAGTTCTTAGGCTCCAAAGAATGGACGGCAATTCTTCTACCCAAGCGCTCTTGGCTTTCTCGAGAGGTGCTAAGAGCCTCTTTTTTATGCCACTACATATCAGGCCATTGGCTTTTTCGACTTGCCCGTTCGTCTTCGGGTGCGCCACAGATGTGAATTTGAGCTTGATCCCTAGTCCTTCGCAGTAACTCTTGAATTCCTTCGAAGTGAAATTTGTCCCGTTGTCTGTGATGATGTTGTATGGTACACCAAAACAGAAAACTAATGACTTGATGAAGCTGATTGCTGCTGTAGAATCTTGAGTTGTTACCGGGGCCGCTTCCACCCATTTTGTGAATTTATCAACTGCCACTAGCATGTAGACATGCCCTCCTGGCCAAGATTTGTGCAACTTTCCCACCATATCGAGGCCCCACTATGCGAAGGGCCAAGATAATGGTATTGTTTGTAGCTCCGCTGCTGGTGCATGCGGTCTAGATGCAAACCTTTGACATGCTTCACACTTTCGAACTATATCTTTTGCGTCCTCGATGGCTGTTAACCAATAGAATCCTGCTCGGAAAGCTTTTCCCGCTATTGCTCTGGTGCTAGCATGATGGCCACATACTCCGCCATGTATGTCTTTTAATATTGCTTGCCCTTCCTGGGGTGTTACACAATGCTATAAAACGCCGGTGATACTTCTCTTGTATAATTTCCCCTCCAAGACGACAAACGCTTTCGATCTTCGAGTTATCCTCTTGGCCTCCACTGCATCTTCTGGTAGTTTTTTATTTATCATGTACGCAAGATATGGCTGCATCCATGTTTCTTCTATCATCATGACCTCCTCTGGTTCTGACGTAGCCCCCGAGCCTGCTGTAGTAGTCGAGCTTTTTCCACTTTTTATTGATCTTTCCACTATTTCCTCCCAAAATACTCCGGACGGCACAGGTAAACACTGTGACCTGATATTTGCTAAAGTGTCGGCTTCTTCATTGATGTTCCTGCTTATGTGCGAGACTTCGCATCCATCGAACGTTCCTTCTAGATAATGGTACAAATTTTTGTAGGCCATCATGTTGTCATTGATTGTGTCACATCTGTTCATAACTTGCTGAACAACAAGGTTAGAATCTCCAAATATTTTTAGGCGAGTTGCTCCACATGCTTTAGCCATCTTCATTCCGTGCAACAAAGCCTCATACTCCGCTTCGTTGTTAGAAGCCTGCGGAAAGCTCATCCTTAAGACGTACTTTAATTTGTCTCCATGAGGTGATATCAACACTACTCCTGCGCCTGCGCCTTGGACTCTCTTAGAACCGTCAAAGTACATTGTCCAAGTACTCGATAAATCTGGTGGTCCCGTGCTTTGCAACTCGAGCCACTCTGCCGTAAAGTCTGGCAAGACTTGCGACTTGATCGCCTTCCTTTTTTCGTACATGATGTCCATGGGAGATAACTCGATTCCCCACAAAGAGACACGTCCCGTCGCTAGAGGGTTGTTCAATATGTCCGATAGTGGCGCTTCATTGACCACTATAATTGGGTGCACCGCAAAATACTGTCGTAGTTTATGTGCAGTTGTGAAGACACTGTATGCCAATTTCTGATAATGCGGGTACCTCTGTTTGGTTGGAGATAGCACTTCACTGATGAAATATACCGGCCTCTAGACGCCATGGGCTTTTCCTTCTTCGCTTCTTTCGACTACTAGAACTGTACTTACCACCTGATGGGTTGCGGCGATGTACAATAGTAGTGGCTCCTTTTCTTTTGGTGCGACCAGCACTGGTGGCGTGGAAAGCACTTTTTTCAACTATGCAAACGCTGCGTTTGCTTCTTCTGTCCACTCAAATTTATCGTCTGACTTCTTCATAAGTGCATAAAAAGGAAGCGCCTTCTCCCCTAATCGAGCCACGAAGCGACTTAGTGCCGCGACGCGTCCTGCCAGTTTCTGTACGTCGTGTAGTTTCGTGGGTTTCCCCATTGTTAATATTGCTTGAATCTTCTCTGGGTTTGCTTCTATTCCTCGCGCTGACACCAAGAACCCCAAAAGTTGCCCTGCTGATACTCCGAAGGAACACTTTGTCGGGTTCAACTTGAGCTTGTACTTGTTCAGGTTGTCGAAGGTTTCTGCCAAGTCGCTGATTAAAGATTTATCTTCTCTTGTTGTGATGACTACATCATCAATGTAGACTTGGATATTGCGTCCTATTTGGTTTCCCAGGCAATTTTGCATCATCCGTTGATAAGTTGCTCCTGCATTTTTTAGGCCGAACGGCATTACCTGGTAGCAAAATACTCCGTATGGTGTGATGAAGGCCGTTTTTTCTTCGTCCTCTTTTTTCAATTTGATCTGGTTGTAACCAGAATATGCGTCCAAAAATGAAAGCCTCGCGCATCCCGCTGTGGAATCGATTATCTGATCGATGCGGGGTAGAGGGAAGGGATCCTTTGGACAATGCTTATTGAGAGATGTGTAGTCGACACACACTCTTTGTACGTCTGTATTCTTCTTGGGTACTATGACTGGGTTCGATACCCAACTCGAAGTTTTGATTTCTCTGATAAATCCGGCATTTTCTAGCCTGTGCAATTCTGACGCTATCGCCTTCCTTTTAGGTTCATCAAATCGCCTCAATGGTTGCTTGACTGGTTTTGCCTTGGGATCTACATTTAGTGCGTGCTCGACGAGTTCTCTGGGAACCCCTGGCATGTCCGATGGACACCAGGTGAAGATTTCCCAGCGCTCACGGAGGAACTCGACGAGCGCGCCTTCCTATGCGGGATCCAAGTTCACGGCAATTGATGTTGTCTTGTTTGGATCAGTAGGGTGGACCTGAATTTTCTTTGAGTCCTGCGTTGTGTCGAAAGCCTTATCTGGCAGGGATCGTCCAACATCGGGTAGCACATTATGATCCGTTTCTCCTTTTAACCTCTCATATTCTGCTGTCATGCCGAAGGTTTGCGCCATCCTGTTGAATTCTCTGTCGCATGTGTTGGCTACTTCAAAGCTCCCTTGTACTGTAATTGTTCCTTTGGGCCCTGGAATTTTTAACGTAAGATACGCGTAATGTGGTACTGCCATGAATTTTGCAAATGCTGGGCGCCCCAGGATTGCATGATATTGTGACGGCCAATCCATAACTTCGAACTCCAGTTTCTCTCTTCTATAATTTTCGCTACTGCCAAAGCAGACATCGAGTTCTATTCTTCCCAAGGGGTAGTTTGCTGCTCCTGGTACTATTCCGTGGAAAGAGCAATCTGTTGGCTTCAGACTCGTCAGCGAGATGCACATTGCCTTTAGTGTTCTAGCATATATTAAGTTTATGCCGCTCCCTGCATCCATGAACACTCTTCCGATGTCGTACCCTCCTATTTGTGCTTTTAGAACCATAGGCGAGTGGCCCGGCCTGGGAACTTTCCTTGGGTGGTCTGCTCTACTAAACTTGACTGGTTGCTCTGACCATCGTAGGTACTCTGTGGTAGCTGGTGGTGATGATATTGCTAGGTTTACTTGCCTGGATATGCTCTTTCGCTCTTTCTTTGACTTGGGCACCGGTTGAATCATGGCTGATATGTACACTTTTGACTCTAAGTGCTTTGCTAGCCTTTGCATTTGATATCCTTGACTTCTACGTCTTTCTCCTTGCCTCCCTTCCTGGCTTGAGCCCATTGCGCTTTGCAACCTTAGGAATGTTCTGCAATCCTTCATCTGGTGATTTGAGACCCTTTTCCCGTCGAGATACGCGTAGTGGATTCGACAAGGTCCGTATAGCATATCCTTGGCTGAAGGACCAGAGTATCTCGATTTTTCTACTCCTTCTGCCTGAAACCTCCTACTTTCATATCCTTCCTCTTCTTCTAGTATGTAACCCGCGGCTACCTGATTTCGCCTTCCTTGGTTATCCCTGCTGCGGTGTCGTCTCCTCTGTCGACTTATTCTGTCGACTTCTGGTGAACGTCCTCTTTTGTTGTTATACGCGTCCTCTCCATCAGCGAATTTGTTGGCTTGTTCCATTAGCTCAGCTACTGTCGTAGGTCTTGTTCTTCCTATTTCTTCCACAAGATCTGAGCGATGAAGTCCTTCCGAAAAGGCGTCTATTGCTCGTTCATCGGAGACGTCCTCTGCTGAGTTTTTGATTATACTCCAGCGTTGTATGTAAGAACGTAACGTTTCGCCTTTCCTCTGCACACATGCTTTAACTTCCTCCAGTGATGCTGGGCGCTTGTAGGTGGAGCGAAAATTTCTTGTGAATTGACTTTCGAGTTCCCCCCAGCTTCCAATGGATTCGACGGGTAGGGTGTTCAACCAGGACCGTGCGGCGCCGGTGAGGTGCAGCTGCAAACTTTGCATTGCAGTCGCCTTTGTTCCCCCTAATATCTGCACTACCTGTAGATAATCTGATAGCCATAAGGTAGGTTCTTGCGACCCGTCGTATTTATTCTGGTCGTGCGGTAATTTGAATCCTTTGGGTACCCGCGTTTTGCGAACCCTGCGGGTAAAGCATAACGCACCCATATCTTTATCATCGTCCTCGTAATTCTCTTCCCTCCAAGCATGTCATGATTTATTTACTCGAGCTTGCGCTATTATACTTCTTGCGTCCTCCTTCCTTTTCTGTTGCTTTTTCTCTTCTGATGACTCGCTATACTCATTATCTGCGCAGTTATATCTGAACTTCTCCTTTCAATTTCCCTTGTAGCTTGTCGACTTCGTCTCTGGGCCTTGTTCCCTAATCTTACCTTCTACTATTCCGAGGCTTCGTATCGCGGCTCGGTGCATATCTTCTCGCGGGTCTCCATGTTCTGGTCTTGTAGCTAGCAAATACGCTTGTGCTGCTGCTAATGCTGCCTCTGGCGTTTTTTGTATCAAGTCACCTTCCTCCTCTTCTAGCTGCGGGGTGGGGCTCCTTGAGTACCCTTCTTCTCTGCCGCATGCTGTCGCCCCCCTGTTGTGTTTTGGGTCTCCGCGCCTCTCTCTGCTATATTCTGAATCTTCACTATAGTCTTCCCAGTATTCCTCCCTTGATATACTGTTATTGTCTTGGAACACCATTTCTCTTTCCTCCCTTAGCTTCTTCCTGTGTTGGTATAATGCATACTGATATCCCATTAGAACTTCTCTTCTCGATCCTTCGGGTACTTCTGTACCATGATTAATGGCTGACTTGATCATTCTCCATTCACCAGCCGAGACATGGACTTTCTCTTTTTCCTTTTTGTTGTGATCTTTCATTTTGTCGACTTGCTTGTCGACCTTTTTACTTCCTTCGCTGTTGTTTCCTTCTTCTGCTTCAGTGATAATGACGCATAACTGATGTACTTTGGAGACGCCGCTGCTTCCCGCGGCGAAGTCCTTTGCATTGTTGTGCGTCTGACACGCTTTTTCTTCTGAGTCGAAATTTTCCTGAATTTCGTCGCCTTCTGCGATTGATGCTTTTTCTAAGCTGACCGGCGAGTTTACCTCGCTGGAAGAGCCTTCTGATGACTCCAATGTTTCCTCTGTTTCAGGCCTGCTTGCCGACGGATCTGGTTTCGTCGAATCCGAGAGGCGGGATGAACCCGATGGCCCGATGAGGATGCTCAAGCTTCCAATTGTCACCTCCATCTCTTGATTTTCGTCGAGTTCTGAACTGTTGTTGGCTAAAAGTGAAAAAGCCGTCGAATTCATGATTCCAACGCCCAGAGTCCCCACGGTCGGCGCCAATTGACGAGGGGTTAACTCGACAAATGTCCTAAGCTGACATCAGCGGCGCCGGAACTGAAGACAACGCCGGCGCAAGCAACAAGAGCGCCAGCACTGACAAACGGAAAGCTCCGGAGCAGCCAGAAATTCAGACAACGCCGGAACAATCAGCTCCGGAAGTGACAGCTCCTACTCCGGAACAGACTTCCTCAGCTACGCCGGAACAGCCCACATCTCAGGCGCCGGAGAAAAATGCTCCTCCTCCGGCCAAGACCACTCCTCCTCTGGCCAAGACCACTACTCCAGCAAAGACACCTGCGCCGACACCTCCAAGGACTACGCCGCCACCTCAGCCTCAAGTTGCCAAGACAAAGGCAACAAAAGTAACCAAAGTCATCAAGGGTAAAGATGCTCCTCCCTCTTCCAGCACAGCTATAGCGCTGCACACCGGCAAAGGGGCGGGCCGGATTAGCTCTCTGGTCAACCCATAGCTCGAGGGACGCGTCCCATTCATACTGGGCTTCTATCGCACACACATGCATTGTGGCGGGTTTTTTAAACGTGTGTGATGGCCAATGCAGCTGTGTGCGAAGACCTTTTAGGGCATGTACATTGGTTTAGACAGGTGGTGTCTCTAATACTACTCCACGTCATATATAGATAATGTTATAGATAGTATACAATAGTATGTCTGTAAATTGTCTATTTTTAACCATAACTGCTTGTGAGTATAAGTTATAGACATCATCCATACAATAGTAAAATCACCGTCTATAAGCTGGTTGTAAACTGCAGACAGCCGCAATCTCTCCCCTTATTCTCTTTCTTCCACATCACTAAAATTGCCTATAACCACCCCTTACAGACAGCTGAGTCATCACCATTGTACATGCCCTTATATAGTAGTGCGTCGAGCTGAGTATATCGTAGTCAACTGTCAACATGCATGAGAGTTAATGGCCCTCTAATTTATTTCTTGTTCTCTTAATTGCCAAATCAAACTGTCCAATGCAGCTGCCCAGGCGCCCGCCCACGGTCGATGATGTAGTCAATGGCCGGTTGCATCTCTGGCTTACTATATGCTAGCACATTACCCGTGCGTTGCTACGGATATAATATCTTAACAGTTCCTACTCTAAAAAGAAGATATTTAAAGTAAGTAATGACACAAGTAACGATCCAAAATATCAAAGTTTACATGTAATAACCTTAAGAAGAACGATTTTACTAAACATCGGGCGACTAAGATTATGTCAAGTCTTAGTCGACCTAAACCACCTTTGGGTATGCATCTAGATTGGTGAGGGAAACAAACAAGACATGCGAACATAAGCATTAGTAGTATCTCCTCGATGCATCCATTTAAACCAAGCGGCGGCTTCCCCTCTCTCATCTTTGTCTCAAATAACAAGCAGTAACATATCTCTTTCTCACTTTTCAACAGAAAACAACATCAATTCTCCCAATTTGCCTCTCTCCTAGTTCACTCCTTTTGCGACGGTTCCGTCCCCTCATTTTTCTCTCCCTTTGATTTTTCCTCTTTCACGATATCACCTGTATTCATCTCTTTCTCTCAACCCGGCCCCATGTTGCTCCTCTTACACACAACAGGTAGGGCATGGCCCCTGGCGATTGGTTTGTTAGTCTATTTTTAGATATAAAATAATGTTATAAAAAAATTTCATTCCAAAATCTTCCAGTTCTTTTCCCCTAAAAAATCTTCCAGTTCTTAGGAGACTGCCCCGGCAAGTGAACTGCCAAGGGGACACGGAACTCCCGGCCACGCGAGCGCGCCTCTCCCCTCCGGCTCTCCTCAGCCACGGTCCATCCCTGCCACTGTCGCGCCCGGTGCTCGCCCTCCTTCTTCTTCTTTCCGTCTCTGCCACCATCTCCCTACAACTGGCCTCAGCCCTCGTCCAGATCCAGGTGGTACCGTAGGGTGCCCGCCATCTCCTCGTTGCTATGCAAAGTAAGTTCTTCTGGCGTGCTGCTGCTGCTGCGGTCGTTACCTTCGAGTAGGAGAGGAGATGGAGAGGCGGCGGCTCGGCCGGCGGGGTAGCCCGGCGGCGGCGCCGCTCTAATCGGCGAGAGGCAGCGTATCTTTAGTCGCTGGGGCGCATGTTTTTTTTTTGCGTGCGGGCAAGTCTGGACGGGGATTGGGCACCGAGGCAAAAGTAGCGACGACGTACGACCTACCGGTCGCATTCCCGCTTAATAGTAAAGATTGGGACGGTTTCACCTCCGCTCCATCCGGTTTTCTCTGATTTTTTTTGCGGGACGGACGAAGGAAATCCGGTTAACTTGACGTACGAAAACGATTTTCTTACGTACCACGGTTTTCTGACCATCACGACCTCAAGCCGTATTATTAGTAGAGATAATACGTACCTTGAATCTCTTCTAAAAACTTGAGACGGCGAGTTAAGACCTAGCATCAACTACATAGAGTCATACAGTCATACATCTAGCTAGGTACATAGACACCAGAACAGTTGGAACTATGAGGTCTGTGATAATCAGCAAGTCGCCATCGGTGGTTGTGAAGGCATCGGAGCCAGCCACAAATGAAGGGGACTTCATCAAACTCTCGTCCTACGACAAGCCTCATGTCGGACTTCCCGTCACGACTTTCCTTGTCTTCGATCAACAAATCGACAACCCTGCCGAGACAATAAAGAGAGGGCTATCACAAGCTCTGCTCTACTACTACCCTGTTTCTGGCCGCCTTGCTGCTGGAGCCTCACGTGAAGATTTAATAGACGTGCGATGACACGCATGGGTGCATACACCTACTTCGTGTGATTTTAACTACGTGTGAGCCAGGTCTGCCCTAGCCATGCATAGGCATGAGGCTCTCGAAATTTACATACGTGTGCATGGTGTGCGTGCTTACGTATATACACACATATTGTATAGTATGGAAAAATGTATTGTATGAAATTTGAAGGTGCACTGTGCTTTAGTACTTCCACAGTAGTATTTAATAAGTGGAAGAAAAATAGAGGATCAATGGTAGGCGGATGACACCGATCCTAAGAAATCTCTAAAACTCAAATGGGTCAATGCTGCTAAGGCAGCTCGTGTGGTTTGCTACTGACCAGCACGTGTAATTTTGTGAGGTTGACAACAAATTCAGTGCGTGGATAGCTAGATTTGCAATTCGTCTCAGTTCACATTTTAATGTAAATCCAAAAATACTGCTATACTAGGTGTAATTTCATTGATTTTTCTCACATATTGCATTAGGGGCAATAGCTTCTTTGTAAGTCATATAATGCACGAGAGTGTCATATAAAGAAAAAGGTTATACCAAGTGTCATCTAGAGAAATAAAATCTACTGAGTGTCATATAAGGAATCATATTTATAATAGTGTCATATAAGAAATTTTCTCGCCAGAGATTGCCAAGCCAAAAATTGGCTCCATCATAGCAACTTTGGCTGGCGTTTGGTTGAGTACCAAACTTTGGCCCGCCACATATATTGCCTGGAAAAATTTGGAGGTTTTTATTGCTCACCACCTCCAGCGCACCAATGCTGCACAAATTAGCGAAGCTACCGCAATAAAAATCCCCTCATGTCCCTTTATTTTCATTTCGTTCATGCTAAATTCCCCTATTATCCTATGGCAGCTGCCCTTTTATGACGTCAGTGAGCTGCTCGCCGCCACCGCTCCTATCTTAGAGCGGGTTGGTCTCCGGCCGCCACCATCTCCCACATCTTCTCCACTCCAGCAGCTAGTTAGCTAGTTGACATCTTTTTGTCTCCCATTTGTATAGATATTAATAAGAGCAGCGAGTCCGTGCGGAAGCAGAGTAAGTCGCATAAGCATATTCACATCAAGTCTGTGCGGCTATACAGACTAGTCCATTGATGGCAATCATTGCCAATGATTTTTTTTAGGATTTGATCAATCCATGAGATACATGTACTACCTTGCTACTAATTTTTCTGCAAATAGTGGTTTATTTAATGTAAAACCTAGACACGATGAGCTATTAATTTTGTGCACATAAATGTGGTATAGATAAATTTTGGGTTGACAAATATTCATTCTACTTATTCTGTCTTATTCTGAAATTATGTTCTAAATGCATCAAAGGAACTTGTATATAAAATATTATCTCGACTACTACCATTACATGCAAACAGAGGACCGATTAATTGTATTTTAATGTGTCTAGCCATCTATCCGTTCAACTATTTTTTGTAATGGCCGCGTATTTCATTTCTTTGTTGAACTTTTAGCCATAATCCAAACAGTTGTTATGAGTTTTTTGCAACCATTTGTGGTAGCAAACTAAACAGTTTCCATTGTTTCTTTCCAAACATTGGCGACGAACCAAACAGAGTACTTTTCCCATAAAGTATGGCTTGCCATAAGTATGGCAACTACCAAATTTTGGATTGGAAAACTACAGCAGGAACCAAACATGCCATAGGTTGCACATCATTTTCGGTAGCCGCACATCATTTTTGGTAAGGCGTACAGTTTTTTGGTTGTATCAATAATTCAGTATACATTGCCCTTGACAAAAGAAACTTACTATAAGCAGACAAAGACAATAGTAGGCATTGCTATCATAGTGGGTATCCCTCGCTCATTCTTAGTACAATGCAACAGTATCAATGCTTGGAACTCTTTGGTGGTAGCTTAGGTGCATGTGCGCTAATACACACATTTAAGAGGGAACATATATGTGTGTGGATTAATTTTGGTGGAACTATTTACATATAAGAAACTATAGGGTGGCCACCAATCTGTTACTTCTTTGTCTTGATTGGTAAATGCAAATCAGCAAACTACATTTCGATTCAGGACCATCCAAGTATGATGTGATTTGTAAGTCTCCCATGTCTATGAGGGTGTTTGGGTGCCAACCAGAGATGATAAAATTCCTTATATGATACTACATGTAAACATGATTCCTTATATGATACTCAGAACTTTTTACTTCTCTAGATGACACTCGGTGTAAATTTTTGCCTTATATGACACGCTAGTGCATTATATAACTTACAAAGATGGTATTGCCCCTAGTAAATATGTGTCTGCGTCATCCATGTTGCATATAAGCAAAAAGTACGTGTACATCTTAACGGACCTATTTTTTTACGATACATACGTCATTGCAAAGAAGAAAGCCTCATGTGAAGCTTTAATAGATGTGCGATAACACGCATGGGTGCATACGCCTACTTTGTCTAATTTTACATACGTGTACGTGGTGTGCGCGTTTACATATGTACACACATATTGTATAGTATGAAAAAAAATATTCTATGAAATTTAAAGCTAAATTTTGCATCAGTACTAGTACTATACTATTTAATTAGTGGAAGATAAATAGAGGATAAATGGCAGGCGGATGACCACGATCCTAAGAAAGCCCTAAAACTCAAATGGATCGATGCTGCTTAGTAGCACGTGTTGTTTGCTGCTGACCAACACGTGTGGTTTTGTGATGTTTTGGCAACAAATTCAGTGTGTGGATAGCAAGATTTGAAATTCCTCTTAATTCACATTTTAATGTAAATCAAAAAATACTGCTATACTATGTGAAATTTCTTTCATTTTTGTCATATATTGCACTAGAGGTAGTAGTATTTTTGTAAGTCATATAATGCAGTAGACTATTATATAAGGCAAAAAAAATACACCGAGTGTCATCTAGAGAAGTAAAAAGATTTGATTGTCATATTAGCAATCAAATTTTCAAATAGTGTCATATAAGAAATTTTCTCGCCATCAATTTCCATGCCAAAATTTGGCTCGCCACAGTAAATTTTGCTGGCGTTTGGTTGAGTACCAAATTTTGGCCCGCTACAGCAACATGACACTCCCACCACATATTTTACCTGGCAAAGTTTGGCGGTCTTTTTGCTCGCCACACTGCCTCTAGCGCACCAACGCTGCACAAATTAGCGGAGCTACCGCGATAAAAATCCCCTCATGTCCCTTTATTTTCATTTTGTTTGCGCGAAATTTCCCTATCCATCTATGGCGGCTGCCCTTTTTTGACGTCCCTGAGCTCCTCACCACCACAGCTCCTATCTCAGAGTGGGCTGGGCTCCGACCGCCGCCATATCCCACTTCTTCTTCTCCCCTCGACCAGCTTGTTAGCTAGTTGACCTCTCGTTGTCTCCCATTTGTATATATACGAAGCAGAGCAATGAGTCCGTGCGGAAGCAGAGTAAGCAACGGAAGCAGATTCACATCCAGTCCGTGCGACTAGACAGACTAGTCCGTTGATGGTAATCGTTGCCAACGATTTTTTTAGGATTTGATCAATCCATGAGATACATGTACTGCCTTGCTACTGATTTGTCTGCAAATAGTTGTTTATTTAATTTAAAACATAGACACGATGAGCTATTAATTTTGTGCACATATATGTGGTATAGATAAATTTTGGGTTGACAAATATTCGTTCTACTGATTGCTTCTTATTCTCAAATTATGTTCTAAATGCATCAAAGGAACTTGTATATAAAATGTTATCTCAACTACTACCATTACATGTGGAAAAGAAGACTGATTAGTTGTATTCTAATGTGTCTAGCCATCTATCGGTTCAACTATTTTCTATAATGGCCGTGTATTTCATTTCTTTGTCAAACTTTTGGCCGTAATCCAAACAATTGTTATGAGTTTTTTGTAACCATTTGTGGTAGCAAACTAAATAGTTGCCATTGTTTCTTTCCAAACATTGGCGACAAACCAAACAGAGTACTTTTCCCATAAAGTATGGCTTGCCACAAGTATGGAAATTACTCCCTCCGTCCCAAAATGTAAGGCGCCTAAGCTTTAGTCAAAAGTAACATATTTTAAGTTTGATCAAATTTATACGGAAAAATATAAACATTCAGAATATGAAATCAATATCAATAGATTCATCGGAAAGTGCAGTTTCTCAAAATGTCCATTTGATATTACAGATATTCATATTTTTTTTGTATAAACTTGGTCAAACTTAGAATATATTGACTTTTGGCTAAAGCTTAGGCGTCTTACATTTTGGGAGGGAGAGAGGGAGTACCAAATTTTGGATTGGAAAACTATGGTAGGAACCAAACAGGCCATAGGTTGCACATCATTTTCGGTAGCTGCACATCATTTTTGGTAAGGCGTATAGTTTGTTGGTTATATCAGTAATTCAGTATACACCGCCCTTGACAAAAGAAACTTACTATAAGAAGACAAAGACAGTAGTAGGCATTGCTATCGTAGTGGGTATCCCTCGCTCGTTCGTAGTACAATGCAACAGTATCAATACTTGGAACTCTTTGGTAGTAGCTTAGGTGCATGTGCGCTGATACACACATTTAAGAGGGAACATATATATGTGCAGATAAATTTTGGCGAAACTGTTCACATATTAGAAACTATAGGGTGGCCACCAAGCTCTTACTTCTTTGTCTTAATTGGTAAATGCAAATGAGCAATCTACATTTCGATTCAGGACCATCCAAGTATGATGTGATTTTTAAGTCTCCCGTGTCTATGAGGGTGTTTGGGTGCCAACCAGAGATGAGAAAATTCTTTATCTGACACTACATGTAAACGTGATTCCTTATATGACACTCCAAACTTTTTACTTCTCTTGATGACACTCGGTGTAATTTTTTTTGTCTTATATGACACGCTAGTGCATTATATAACTTACAAAGATGCTATTTTTCCTAGTGCAATATGTGTCTGCATCATTCATGCTGCATATCAGCAAAAAATATGTGTACATCTTAACAGACCAATTTTTTCATGATACAGACGTCATTGCAAAGAACAAAGCCTCATGTGAAACTTTAATAGACGTGATGACACGCATGGGTGCATACGCCTACTTTGTCTGATTTTTACTGCACGGGAGCTAGGTCTGCCCTTGCAATGCATAGGCACGAGGCTCTCGAATTTTACATACATGTACATGGTGTGCGCATTTATGTATGTACACACATATGGTATATTATGAAAAAATGTACTATATGAAATTTGAAACTACACTTTGCATCAGTACTAGTACTATAGTATTTAAGTAGTGGAAGAAAAATAGAGGATCAATGGCAGACGGATGACCATGATCCCAAGAAAGCCCTAAAACTCAAATGGATCGATGCTGCTGAGCAGCACATGTTGTTTGCTGCTGACCAACACGTGTGGTTTCGTGAGGTTTTGACGATAAATTTGTGTGGATAGCAAGATTTGAAATTCCTCTTCATTCATATTTTAATGTAAATCAAAAAAAATACTGCTATACTATGTGAAATTTCTTTGATTTTTGTCACATATTGCACTAGGGGTAGTAGCGTTTTTGTAAGTAATATGATGTAGTAGACTATCATATAAGGCAAAAAATACACCAAAGTGTCATCTCGAGAAGTAAAAACGTTTTGATTGTCATATTAGCAATCAAATTTTCAAATAGTGTCATATAAGAAATTTTCTCGCCATAGATTTCCAAGCCAAAATTTGCGCGAAATTCCCCTATCTATCTATAGCGACTGCCCTTTTTTGACGTCATTAAGCTCCTCGCCACCACCGCTCCTATCTTAGAGCTGGCTGGGCTCGCCATCTCCCACTTCTTCTTGTCCCCTCCACTAGCTTGTTAGCTAGTTGATCTCTCATTGTCTCCCATTTGTAAAGATACGAAGCAGAGCAATGAGTCCATGCGGAAGCAGAGTAAGCAGCGGAAGTAGATTCAAATTTAGTCTGTGCGACTAGACAGACTAGTCCGTTGACGGTAATCGTTGCCAACGATATTTTAGGACTTGATCGATCCATGAGATACATGTAGTGCCTTTCGACTGATTTGTATGTTAATAGTTATTTATTTAATGTAAAATCTAGACACGATGAGCTATTAATTTTGTGCACATACATCTGGTATAGATAAATTTTGGGTTGACAAATATTTGTTCTACTGATTCCATCTTATGCTGAAATTATGTTCTAAATGCATCAAAGGAACTTGTATATAAAATGTTATCTCGACTACTACCATTACATGTGGAAAATAAGACTGATTGATTGTATTCTGATGTGTCTAGCCATGTATCTGTTTAACTATTCTCTGTAATGGCCGTGTATTTTATTTCTTTGTTGAACTTTTGGCAGCAATCCAAACAGTTATCATGAGTTTTTGGAAAATATTTGTGCTAGCAAATTAACAGTTGTGACTGTTTCTTTCCAAACATTGGCCATGAACCAAACGGATTACTTATCCCATAAAGTATGGCTTGCCACAATTATGGCCACTACCAAATTTTGGATTGGAAAACTACGGCCAGAAATCAAACAGGCAATAGGTTGCACATCATTTTTGGTAGCTGCACATCATTTTCGGTAAGGCGTACAGTTTGTTGGTTCTATCAGTAATTCAGTATGCACCGCCCTTGACAAAAGAAACTTACTGTGAGCAGACAAAGACAGTAGTAGGCATTGCTATCATAGTGGGTATCCCTCGCTCATTCGTAGTACAATGCAATAGTATCAATGCTTGAAACTCTTTGGTGGTAGCTTAGGTGCATGTGCGCTGCTGCACACATTTAAGGAGGAACTTATATGTGTGCAGATTAATTTCGGCGGAACTGTTCACATGTAAGAAACTATAGGGTGCCCATCAAGCTATTACTTCTTTGTCTTGATTGATAAATGCAAACCACCAATTTACATTTCAATTTAGGGCCATCCAAGTATGATGTAATTTTTAAGTCTCCTTGGTCTATGAGGGTGTTTGGTTGCCAGCCTTATATGGCACTACATGTAAATATGATTCCTTATATGACACCTAAAATTTTTTCCTACCCTAGTTGACACTTGGTATAATTTTTTTTGTCTTATATTACACTCTAGTGCATTATATGACTTATAAAGATGTTATTTCCCCATTATAATATGTGACAAAAAATTCTGCGAGTGCCGCTACTTTTTTTTTCTGTGGTGACTTCATCATGCATGTTGCATATCAGCGAAAAATACATCTACGTCTTCATCGACCTTTTTTCACAATACATGCGTCATTGCAAAGCAGAAAGCCTCACACGAAGCCTTAATAGACGTACGATGATACGCATGGACGCATATGCCTACTTCGTGTGATTTTTACTGCGCGCGAGCTAGGTCTGCCATAGCCATGCATAGACACGAGGCTCTCGAATTTTAAATATGTGTACATGGTGTGAGTGTTTACGTATGTATACACATATTGTATAGTATGGAAAAAATATACTGTACTGTACTATTTAATTAGTGGAAGAAAAACATAGGATCAATGGCCGGAGTACGACGCAGATCCTAAGAAAGCCCTCAAACTCAAATGGATCGATGCTGTTAGAGCAACATGTGTGGTTTGCTATTGACCAGCACGTGCGGTTTCGTGAGGTTGACGACAAATTCAGTGCATGGATAGCAAGATTTGCAATTCCTCGCAATTCACAGTTTGATGTAAATAAAAAAAATACTGCTATACTATGAGAAATTTCTTTGATTTTTGTCACATATTGCACTAGGGGCAGTAGCGTCTTTGTAAGTCATATAGTACACTAGAGTGTCATATAAGACAAAAAGTTTACACCAAGTGTCATCTAAAGTAAAAAGTTTTGATTGTCATATTAGCAATAAATTTACAAATAGTGTCATATAAGAAATTCCCTCGTCATAGATTTCCAAGCTAAAATTTGGCTTGCCATAGCAACTTTGGTCGGCGTTTGGGTGAGTACCAAATTTTGGCCTGCCACAGCATCATGACACTCTTACCACAGATTTTACCTAGACAAAGTTAGGCGGTCTTTTTGCTTGCTACACTACCTCCAGCGCACCAGCGCTGCACAAATTAACGGAGCTACTACGATAAAAATCCCCTCATGTCCCTTTCTTTTCATTTCTTTTGCGCAAAATTCCCCTATCCATCTATGGCGGCTGTCCTTTTTTAACGTCGCTGAGCTCCTTGCCGCCACCGCTCCTATCTTAGAGCAGGCTGGGCTCTGGTCACCGTTGTCTCCCACTTCTTCTTCCCTCCACCAGCTAGTTACCTAGTTGACCTCTCGTTGTCTCCCATTTGTATAGATATGAAGAAGATCAACGAGTCCGTGTGGAAGAAGAGTAAGCAGTGGAAGAAGATTTACATCCAGTCTGTGCGACTAGACAGACTAGTCCATTGACGGTAATTGCTGCCAATGATTTTTTCAAGACTTGATCGATCCATGAGATACATGTTCTGCCTTGCTACTGATTTGTCTGCGGACTATTGTTTATGTAATGTAAAACCTAGACACGATGAACTATTAATTTTGTGCACATACATGTGGTATAGATAAATTTTAAGTTGACAAATATTCGTTCTACTCATTCCATCTTATTCTAAAATTTTGTTCTAAATGCATTAAAGTAACTTGTATATAAAATGTTATCTCGACTACTACCATTACATGTGGAAAAAAAGACTAATTGATCGTATTCTTATGTGTCTAGCCATGTATCGGTTCAACTATTCTCTATTATGGTCGTGTATTTCAATTCTTTGTCGAACTTTTGGCCGCAATCCAAACAGTTGTTATGAGTTTTTGGAAAACATTTGTGGTAGCAAACTAAATAGTTGCCATTGTTTCTTTCCAAACATTGGCGACAAACCAAACAAAGTACTTTTCCCATGAAGTATGGCTTGCCACAAGTATGGAAATTACTCCCTCTGTCCCAAAATGTAAGGCGTCTAAGCTTTAGTCAAAAGTAACATATTTTAAGTTTGATCAAATTTATACAAAAAAATATAAACATTCAGAATACGAAATCAATATCAATAGATTCACCGGAAAGTGCAGTTTCTCAAAATGTCCATTTGATATTATAGATATTCATATTTTTTTGTATAAACTTGGTTAAACTTACAATATATTGACTTTTGGCTAAAGCTTAGGCGTCTTACATTTTCGGAGGGAGGGAGTACCAAATTTTGTATTGGAAAACTACGGTAGGAACCAAACAGGCCATAGGTTACACATCATTTTCGGTAGCTGCACATCATTTTTGGTAAGGCATATAGTTTGTTGGTTATATCAGTAATTCAGTATACACCGCCCTTGACAAAAGAAACTTACTATAAGAAGACAAATACAGTAGTAGGCATTGCTATCGTAGTGGGTATCCCTCGCTCGTTCGTAGTACAATGCAACAGTATCAATGCTTGGAACTTGATGTCTACACACGCGTCTGTTCTTGTAGACAGTGGTGGGCCTCCAAGTGCAGAGGTTTGTAGAACAGCAGCAAGTTTCCCTTAAGTGGATCACCCAAGGTTTATCGAACTCAGGGAGGAAGAGGTCAAAGCTATCCCTCTCAACCAACCCTGCAATTACGATACAGAAAGTCTCTTATGTCCCCAACACACCCAATACACTTGTCAGATGTATAGGTGCACTAGTTCGGCGAAGAGATAGTGAAATATAAGTAGTAGTGATGATTGTAAGTAGCAAATGTGATCTGAAATAAATATCGCTGCGAGCAAACATGTAACAAAACAGTAAGTAAATGGTGTGCAATGCTTGGAAACAAGGCCTAGGGGTCATACTTTCACTAGTGGACACACTCCCAACAAATATAACATAATTGAACCAATAGATACTATCATCAATATGCAACTCAAAACAGTTCTCCAATAGAAAACGAACACTAATCATGCGTAGGGCTACGAAGCACTCCTCAAAGTCCGTATGTACCCAAACTAGATTGACCCACACTATCACTGTGAATGCACTAGATGGTTCCAACAAACACCAACATTTTATAGAGACATTAACCAAAAAGATACACATGATGCACACACTAGTCACCTTTACACCATGATACGAGGTATCTCTAGAGAGTACAATAATAAAGCATAGGAGTAGCATAATATCTGAATAATAACATCTACCAATTCAACTAGATACAAAGCTCACGATCACATAAAGATCACATCATGGGAGAGAGAGGTGAACCACATAGCTACCGGCAGAGCCCTCAGCCCCGGGGGAGAACTACTCCCTCCTCATCATAGGAGACAACAAAGTTGATGGAGATGGCGGTGAGGTCGATGGAGACGGCGGAGACGGCGATGGAGACCGATGGAGATGGCTCCGGGGGCACTTCCCCATCCCGGCAGGGTGCCGGAACAGAGACTTCTGTCCCCCGAAATTTGTCTTCGACGGCGGCGGCGCTGCGGAACTGTTCTGGGAAAAACGCCGACTCCCCTAGGGTTTTCCGTCCCGAGGCTTTATATAGGCGAAGGGGCGTCGTCAGGGGGCTGCCAGGGCGCCCTCACACGTAGGGGGCGCGGCCAGGGCCTGGGCCGCGCCACCCTGGTGTGTGGGGCCCTCGTGGCCTCACTCTGTCTCCTCTTTAGTTCTCGGGAAGCTTCGTTGAAATTCTGGGCGACTGGCTTTGGTTTCGTCCAATTCCGAGAATATTTCCTATGTAGCTTTTCTAAAACACAAAAACAGCAGAAAACAGGAAACTGGCACTATGTCGACTTGTTAATAGGTTAGTTCCAGAAAATGCATAAAAGTGCCACGAAGTGTAACGAAACACTAAGCAAATGGTGTAAAAACAAGCATGGAGCATCAAAAATTATAGATACATTTGAGACGTATCAGCATCCCCAAGCTTAACTCCTGCTCGTCCTCGAGTAGGTAAGTGATAACAAAAGAAATAATTTTTGAGGTGACATGCACCTACACAATCTTGATCATCTATGTAAGCGTTGTGCGCTGGGATCAAAAGAACTTAAAACATGGGCATGAAAGACATAATCTTGATAGAAGAAACTTAGCAACCATGTTATAACATGAAAATGAACACAAACAAAAGATCATGAACAATGAAACAATGAAAGTCAAACGTGTGTTCAAATCATAAGGAAAAATATACAAATGGTTTTCAGCTTGTCCTTCATGGAGAGCAAAACATAAATGCATAGGACACCTTCAAGTTTAAGAGGGCGACTAGATACAAATAATTTAAGAACATGTGAAACCAACAATATGAATCAATCAATGAAAACTTTGGGACAATGCACATTATACTAAGAATGACAACTATGCTCTCTTAATGGTGCATAAAGATAGAAGGTGCTGACTCAACATAAAAGTAAAAAGAAAGGCCATTCGCGCAGGGAAGCAGTGATTGCAAGTTTTATAAACCTTCAAAAATTATGGTACTTACCGGCTTTGAGCTCTCATTGCCCCCATCATAAGCATCTTGAATGGTTAAAGTTAATGCGAGAACACTTATGCTGCATATGCTTGACAAATCATAAGTTGAAAACCTTGTGTCCCGTGAATACGAGTACCCAAACCTCATGCTACTTTACTTAGAGTCCCAAGCAAGCTCTTGTCATTGTAAGTATACATGTATCATCGAGAACCGCCAATGGGGTATCTCTGTGCCCGATGACATGGAACAAGCCCACATCAAAATGACAGGACAAGCAGACAATGAACACCTCGACATCTCTTTTATTTACCATTTATATAGCTTTTTATTTTGAGATGCTGAAAATTTCCACCATGAACTATGCATGGCTTAGATTGGCGGCCCAGGCGTTTCTCTAACACATATACAAACTCCATGATCCCGCAAGATTCCCAATTCATTTTGCACCGCGAGTATCCATAAACAAAAGATCACGATATCAACTCAAATAAGAAGTGCAATGTTGAAAGCTTGCCCCATGATAGCATGGCTGGGCTAATTCCCAACTTACAACTTGCAAGCATAACAACTCAACATAAGAGACCACAATGTCAAATTTTAAGAACGAGAAAAATAAAGTGTGCCATCCGGTTCGTGAGAGCTTTACTGACCAATTTTCGCATAACACTGGTAAGAGTTTAATTTGAAGAGTAGATAAAAGCAAGTCAAATGTACTTTGGAATAGCAAATTGCTAATAGGTATGTATAGTGGACACAATGGCAAACTTGGTTTATAGGAGTTAGATGCACGAGTAGAGCTCATACTCAGTACAGAACGAAGGCTAGCAAAAGACTGGGAGCGACCAACTAAGAGAGCAATAACGGCCATAATCATGCAAAGCGACAAAGCGACATTAAAATAAGCATAAGATGGCATCAAAAGTCAAAAACTAAATGATCATAGGGGCTATTGGCGACTTTGTATGAGTCTAACATGTGTGAGCATGCGCCAAGTCATCCCAAATAAAGCATCAAGGAGAAAACCAAAATAATGCTTCCAAACAATAAAAACAACGCATGATTTTTTCAAAGGCTCATTAAGCAATCTCAGTTATTTGAGACAAGTCAAGCTACAGAAAAACCACTAAGCATACTATCAAAATGACATCAAGCACGACATGCAAAAGCCTAGGCCGCAGTCTACACAAGCTCCTTCTTGTACCACTTTTTTGCATAAAGCTTTTTCTCTTTTCCAACACCATTCAAACTTTTTATAAACACCTCTTTTGATGAAAACCAATAAAGACCAGAGGCAAAAATACACCTATCAAGGCGAAAATGAAAACTAAACGCAGTTCTAGAAAAAGAAGAACACTTGTTGAAATTATAAGAATGAAAAAGGAGTGTTCTTGGCAAATGGAAAGCAAGGCAACTTCTCCAAAAGAAATTTGTTGGGGTCCAACCATTTATTTCAGCAAACAAAACTAAACTAAACTGAAAACTAAAAACAACTGACGCGCCAAGAAAAACGCATAATGCATGAAGCAATAAAAATATAGTGTCTTGAAAGGTGACCTGATTTTTGCCGATGAAGAAGGGGTGCCTCGGGGGCATCCCCAAGCTTTGACGCTTGTACTTCTTGGATATTTCTTGGGGTGATGCATGGGCATCCTCAAGCTTGAGCCTTTGTCCATTCTTCAACTCATCTCATCACTCTCCGATCCCTACACTTGAAAACTTCCTTCATACAAAACTAAACACAAATCTATTAGCAACATTAGTGTAAGCATAACATAGAATCAACCCTTTTTTCTTCAGGTTTCAACCTAAAACCACCACATATAAAGTATATACTACTGTATCAACTTCCCCAAAAGTTCCGTGATCAAAAGAACTCAAAAAGAAAGCGATAAAGCGGTAAACACAAATATTGGCAGAAATCTGTCAAAATAGAACAGCTGACAAAGGTCGAATTTTTTGAGGGTTTTCTGTTCTTCAAATCAAAAAGTGTTCAACTAATGAAAGTTTGGATATTACCTGGGGCATATGCACAAGAAAGCGCAGGTCCAAAAGATATACAGAGAATTTTCACGAATTTTTACGGTGCAGCACCGAAAACTGTTTCAGGACAGCAACATCCCCAAATCTTACCTTACTCAAATTAGAGGCTTCTCTTGGCACAAAAACGAAATAAAAAGGATAAGGAGCGGTTATTACAGTAGTAATAACTTCCAAGACTCAAATAAAAGAAAAAGAACTGAAAGTAAAAACATTGGGTTATCTCCCAAGAGTGCTTTTCTTTAACGTCTTTGAGCTAGGCGCAGTAATTTGCAAAGATGCTCATGTAGGCGCCATAAAAGAGCTTAAGGCAAATGCGCTATAAAGGAACTTGAAGCAAGAGAGAGCATCAAAAAGCAGATGTGAAACACATTTAAATCTAAACCACTTCCTATGAAAAATGAACCGCCAACGGGGTACCTCCGTGCCCGATGACATGGAACAAGCCCACATCAAAATGACAGGACAAGCAGACAATGAACACCTCGACATCTCTTTTATTTACCATTTGTTTAGCTTTTTATTTTGAGATGCGTCGTCGAATGTCCACTATGGGTATGCTGCAAATTTCCACCATGAATTATGCATGGCTTAGATTGGCGGCCCAGGCGTTTCCCTAACACATATACAAACTCCATGATCCCCGCAAGATTCCCAATTCATTTCACACCGCGGGCATCCATAAACAAGAGATCACGATATCAACTCAAAAGAGAAGTGCAATGTTGAAAGCTTGCCCATGACTGCAAGGCTGGGCTAGTCTCCAACTTACAACTTGCAAGCATAACAACTCAACATAAGAGACCACAATGTCAAATTTTTTAGAACAAGAAACAGTAAAGTGTGCCTTCCGGTTTGTGAGAGCTTTAGTGACCAATTTTCGCATAACACTGGTAAGAGTTTAATTTGAAGAGAAAATAAAAGCAAGTCAAATTTACTTGGAATAGCAAATTGCTAGTAGGTATGTATGGTGGACACTTTGGCAAAGTTGGTTTTTAGGAGTTGGATGCACGAGTAGAGCTCATACTCAGTACAAGGTGAGGGCTAGCAAAAGACTGGGAGCGACCAACTAAGAGAGCAATAATGGCCATAATCATGCAAAGCGACAAAGCGACATTAAAAGAAGCATAAGATGGCATCAAAAGTCAAAAACTAAATGATCATAGAGGCTATTGGCGACTTTGTAAGAGTCTAACATGTCTGAGCATGCGCCAAGTCAACCCAAATAAAGCATCAAGGAGAAAACCAAAATAATGCTTCCAAACAATTAAAACAACGCATGATTTTTTTCAAAGGCTCATTAAGCAATCTCAGTTATTTGAGACAAGTCATGCTACAGCAAAACCACTAAGCATACTATCAAAAATACATCAAGCATGACATGAAAAAGCCTAAGCCAAGGTCTACACAAGCTCCTTCTTGTACCACTTTTTTGCATAAAGCTTTTTCTCTTTTCCAACACCATTCGAACTTTTTTAATCCAACTCTTTTGAGGAAAACCAACATGGTCCAGAGGCAAAAATACACCTTGATAAATAAATATAAGAAGATCTGAACACAAATCAAGGCGAAAACGAAAACCAAAAGCAGTAGCAGAAAAAGAAGAACCCTCGGTTTTTGATAAGAATGAAAACTAGAGCGTTCTTGGCAAATGAAAAGCAAGGCAACTTCTCCAAAAGAAATTTGTTGGGGTCCAACCATTTATTGCAGAAAACAAAACAAAACTAATAATGAAAACTAAAACAACTGACGCTCCAAGAAAAACGCATAGTGCATGAAGCAATAAAAATATAGTGTCTTGAAAGGTGACCTGATTTTTGCCGATGAAGAAGGGGTGCCTCGGGGGCATCCCCAAGCTTTGACGCTTGTACTTCTTGGATATTTCTTGGGGTGATTCATGGGCATCCCCAAGCTTGAGCTTTTGTCCATTCTTCAACTCATCTCATCATTCTCCAATCCCTACACTTGAAAACATCCTTCATACAAAACTAAACACAAATCTATTAGCAACATTAGTGTAGGCATAACATAGAATCAACCTCCTTTGCTTCAGGTTTCAACCCAAAACCACCATATATAAAGTATATACTACTGTAGCAACTTCCCCAAAAGTTCCGTGATCAAAAGAAAGCGATAAAGCGGCAAACACAAATATTGGCAGAAATCTGTCAAAACAGAACAGCTGATAAAGGTCGAATTTTTTAGGGGTTTTCTGTTGCTCAAATAAAAAAGTGTTCAACTAATGAAAGTTTGGATATAACCTGGGGCATATGCACAAGAAATCGCAGGTCCAAAAGATATACATCGAATTTTTACGAATTTTTACGGTGCAGCACCGAAAACAGTTTCAGGACAGCAACATCCCCAAATCTTTACCTCACTCAAATTAGAGGCTTCTCTTGGCAAAACAACAAAATAAAAAGGATAAGGAGCGGTCATTACAGTAGTAATGACTTCCAAGATTCAAATAAAAGAAAAAGTACTGAAAAGAAAACATTGGGTTATCTCCCAAGAGTGCTTTTCTTTAACGCCTTTGAGCTAGGCGCAGAAAATTGTGAATCAAGTAATCATCAAAAGATGAAGCACTAGGATCAGCGGGTGTCTTACGTCTTCCTTTCTCACCTTTGCTCTTGACTCTAGGAAAGACGTGGCTATTGCAAGGTGGGGAGATAAATCTTATATTGCCTTTTCCCACATCAATGACGGCGCCCAGGAGCTTCAGTAGGGATCTTCCAAGCGTGATTTGTCCTTTTTCTACACATTCAATAACAAGATAATCAGTAGATATCATTCTTCCTAGGACTTTTGTAAAAACTCCCTCAGCTATTCCAATGGGAAATATAGTGGCATTGTTAGTAAGAGAAATCTCTTCTCCCCCCTCAGAAAGCTTCCAAAGACTCAAAGATTCATAAACGTCCTTTGGTATAAGACAAAATTCAGACATAATATCACATCGAGCATGAAAAGTTTCACCACTAATGGTGATTTTTACCGTAGGATGCCAACTCGAAGGTTCAGAATTTGTTGGCACATAATCAAAATGCTGGCGGAAAGTATTGTAGCAAGTATTCAAACTAGCAGTGCGAGTCTCAAGAGTATCAAGTGTATTAAAAATGCACACAAGAGAGGAATCAAAATAGGTTGGCATGCTATAAATTGTAATCAACTTTTTTATAATATTGAAGGCTTGATCTCCATCACAATGAAGGAAATCTCCTTCTGCAGTAGCATCCAAAGCATATCTATAACGAAGAGCAAGTCCAAAGTAAAAGCTCCTAAGAAGTAAACTCAAGGTCATTTTAGGTTCAGTTTTTCCATGCCAATCATAAATTCTAGACCAAGCTTCTTTAAAAATTTCCTCATCCTTTTGTTTAAAAGTGAAAATCATATCCTCGGGCGACATAGTAGTAGCAACTGAACTAGACATAATAAACAACTACAAAGAATTCTAATTTTTTTGGGTTTTTGATAAAAAAAACGATGCAAGTAAAAATAAAGTAAAGTGAAGCAAAACAAATAACAAAGTAAAGGATGTGCGTGCGAAAAACTCCCCTTGCAGAGGTCTTCCACTTCTTCCCCGGCAACGGCGCCAGAAAAGGGCTTGATGTCTGGCGTGTAGTTGATGATTATTATGGTCAGGCAGTTGGAAAACTCCAAGCGGAAAGTATGATGAGCACAGCAGCAAGTCTTTTCCCTTAGTAAGAAACCAAGGTTTATCGTTCAGGAGAAGAGCAGACAATACGACTGAAGGTGATGCGGACTGGCTTAATAACACTC
The DNA here is from genome assembly GCA_007115705.1 of Dactylis glomerata. Classification (NCBI taxonomy): domain Eukaryota; kingdom Viridiplantae; phylum Streptophyta; class Magnoliopsida; order Poales; family Poaceae; genus Dactylis; species Dactylis glomerata. The sequence goes on from QXEO01001327.1 coordinate 801,903, forward strand.
CAACAAGGGCGCCGTTTAATGATACTTGTTGACTCGTCTTCGGCCAGTAGCAATGTGGAACCTGCACACACACAACCAAGTACTTTGTTCCCAACTTGCGATGAGGTTGTCAATCTCACCGGTTTGCTTGAAACAAAGGGTATGAGCGTATCGAGTGGAAAACAGTGAAAGTATGCGAGTAAAGTAAACAGTGCGAGTAAAGTAAATAGGTGATAGCAATATGATGGAAATAGGACCGGGGTCCACAGTTCACTAGTGGTGTCTCTCCGTAAGATAAATAACACATGATGGGCAATTGATAGAATAAAGATAAACGTGATATGTCAAGAAGATCACTATGCGATTTACTCTGGGCATTACAACAAAATACATAGACCGCCATCCAACAGCATCTATGACTAATAATCCACTCCCGGGGATATCATCCAAACACCCCATGAGTATTAAGTTGCGAACAACAGATAATTGCATTAAGCAAAGTGTGTAATGTAAACAAAGCATATGCCCTTGAGCATATGAATGTTGTTTTCTCCCTAGTAGCAACAGCACATCTACAACCTTAGAGGTTTCTGTCACTCCCCCAGATTAAATAGAGGCATGAACCCACTATCGAGCATAAATACCCCCTCTTGGAGTCACTAGCAACTACTCGGCCAAGATAGCTACTAACAACGGAGAGCATGCAAGATCATAAACAACATAGAGATAACATAAGATATATTTCAGTATAGCAACTCAATCATAACACCAATATTCATCGGATCCCAACAAACCAAACATGTAGAATTACATAACGGTGATCTCAATCATGTAGGGCAGCTCATGAGATCTAAAAATGAAGCACATGGTGGAGGAGACAACCATCTAGCTACTGCTATGGACCCATAGTCCAAGGTAGACTACTCATTCATCGCTCCGGAGGCAAGCATGGCGATGAAGAAGACCTCCGGTGGCGATTCCCCTCGCCGGCAGGGTGCTGGGAAGAGCTTCTGGACCCTTCCGATCTCGGGTCGACGACGGCGGCGGATCGCGATGTGTTTCTGGAAAATTGATCAGGTACTTAGGTTTTTCCCGTCGGGGGGTCTTTATAGGCGAAGGGGCATCGTCAGAAGTGGACCGAGGGCGTCACAGTAAGAATGAAATGGTTAAGACAATAAGATCATGATTATTTGTTTAGCATTTTGAAATAAAACTTGGGTCATAAGGTTTTCCAATCCTAGGGTCTCGATCCTACAGGCAACACTATGCTCTGATACCATTTTGAGACGCCCCACCTTTGGATTAAGGCGGAACACCTGTGTTATGTGCTATTCCCTGGATCAATGATAGCACCACAGAACAAAATATAGTATTCATCACATAGTATCGAGATTACACGCAGATCCAGATACATAAGTCTCACGATTATTACAAGTTCCTTGGTCACATAGACCGACAAGGGTAAACAGAGTTCAACTTAAGCACAACGGAATTATAATGGTAGCGAGCCTCCATCTTCAGCATGCGCCACAGGCAGTCATGTTGGTATGTAGACTCGAGATCCTAACACTTCACTCCTCATCGGAAGAACCTGCACATTTGATTATGCAGCCCCAAGTATGGGGGTCAGTACAATGATGTACTGGCAAATGACACTTATTTGGTGGCGGTTGTGAAAGATCTAGCTACATGCTATTTGGCTGGTGGATCTCTGGGCTAGATTTGCATAAAGCCAATTTGTCCTATATTAAGTCAAGATTTTAATTCAAAGATTTTATTTTGAAGGGTTGAGATAACCCCCAAATACTACATAGTTGCAAGTTATGTAGCACTGGGCGCAATTCAACAAAGTTGGAACCTCAGGCACCACCACCCCTTCGGAGTGTATGGTCCTTAGTTCCTACCTAGGGGTTTCTAGACAAGATTTTAATAATTCAGAATCGGTGATGAGATTATTCCGTACATTCCATGTCTAGAGACTCAAATGTCCATAACCGAGGACACGGCTAATCGATTAGGTTTAAACACCTTGCAAGGGTTGTGCACTTTCACCTTACGATTCATTTTATGCCCATACATAAAATGAAACGAGACCTTTTAGAAGGAGAGGACAACTAACTTGGCAAGCACCGTTCCCAACCTATAATTTGACTACCACCTCTTCTTGCCGACAAGTTGCACTCCCACATTCTAATCAGTCAAGACAGAGCCCATAATGTCATAAGGCTGCACTGGAAGTACAATAAGCATGGAAGACATAGCCATCTCTTTGTTCCTGGGTGGCCAACCACAAGTGTACGCCCAGGCAGCAACTACACAAAGTGTAGCCCCAGGTCGCCACTCAACATCACCTCCATTATCAAACCAATCCACCCAGGTGTTTCATTTTAGTTGAAGTTCTTTAACTTTTCACGAAACACTTTTCAAGTGATCTTAGCATGGCATCAATATTTTTCAAAGTATTTAGCATCCTATCATGTGGGGTTTGAGGGATAGCTACAAACTACTAGGATCTAAGCATTTGATAAAACAGTTGAGTAAATCACCTATCATGCATACTACAAGAGGTGAATATACTAATGCATAATAAAGTGGGTAGGGAAACATGTGTGTCACTTGCCTTGGTAGTAGCTTGCGCACTCACAACAGTTACAATAGTAGCCTTGCTCCTCTTCACAATCTATTCAATTCAAACATTCAAGCAATCAATATTCTATTTCTAATGACAATCATAGACATGTATGCATGTGTGCATGTATGCAAATGAAATTTTAATTTCACACACTATGTGAGTGTGTGAAAAGGTTGTAAGGGTGGAACAAGAGGCTTTTGAAAACAAGTGTGATGTTAGAAAGGATTTTAATAATTAAATAACAAGGTATTAACAAAAGGGGTATTTGATGCATTAAGATAGAACTTTGGGAAAATAAGTTCGGGTTGGTACTGTCCTGCAAAAATAAGCTTGAGCTACCACTGGTTAGGTGACAGTAACTTGAAGCTACTGCAAGTGGTTTCACTCAAAAATAGTTTTTAGAAAACATTTGGTGAAGAAAAAGGTGATTTGAACATTTTTAACAGTAGCAAGTTTGTGCACGTCTTAACTTTGAAAGCTTTTGCTTCTGGAGTGTTCCAAATGTTCCAAGGATTCCATAGACTACAAATTTGTAGCATTTGGACTCACAGAACAAAAGTTATGAATTTATTTTGAATCCAAGGGTTTGATTTAGATCTGACAATGGATTCAAAATGAACCCATAAAATAACAGGTTTTATTGGATCATTGGATTCTACATAACCCAAGGATTCCAACGAGGTATTATTTGCAATTTTTGGTTAAGTATTTTAATTGCTATCGATTTTACAAGATTTGGACAAGATCTGGTTTGAAAATCTAATTCGAAATCGTTTTAAGTCAGCGAAGGCCACGTGGTGCTCTGTGATTTGTCGGTACCGGTTCGTGCGGATCAGCTCTGTGGTGCGTTGGATTAAAATGAATCTGGACGGATCCGATCGATCCATACCCCTTCGGATAAGTGGATCCCTCAGATCCACTGGATCTTGATCTAACGGACAGGATTAATAGAGGGGAGAAGCTCACCGGGGTGTTAGGGTTCCGACGAGAAATCCGGCGAGGGCGTGCAGAGGTCGACCTCCGGCGAGGCTCTGGTGGTCCAAATCGATGTGGGATCTGCAGACGACGTACGGAGGAGGACGGTGATCTCGTTTGTTTGGTCGTCGTCGACGATTGCTTCCTGCTGCGAGGTGTAGGCGCGGCTGGAGTGGCTTCGGGCGACGATGTGCTTCGGGTGAGCTCCGGGGGCTTGATTGGCTGCAGAACAAGGCACGAAAAGGTGTCAGGGGGATGCGCCAAGTCGAGGGGAGACGTCTGGAAGAATAAGGGGCGCTCGAGGTCACCGGCGGTAGCGAAATCAGCCGGAGGAGCCTGCAGAAATGGCGGACTCCGGCGAGCGATTTGAGCAGCCCTGCGGCGTCTATTCAGTGGGGGAAGGGAGGAGCGAGAGGGGGAGTGCGGGGGCTTTATAGGGGCAGGCATTGGTGGCCAGTTATGGCGCCAGTAACGCCGGGGAGTAACGCCGGCGAGCGTTACTGGGAGGGAGAGAGAGGGGGAGTGATGACGGGGGTGATGACAGGTGGGGTCGGGCGGCCGGTGAGAGAGAGAGGGGGAGTTAGTTGGGTTGGGTCGGTTCGGGGGCGAGCTGGGCCGGCTGGCTCCCGGGGTCGGCCCAGTTGGGCTTCAGGCCTCTTCTTTTATTTTTATTTTTTTCTCCTGCTTTCCTTTTCTTTATTTCTGAATTTCTGTTTTGAGTTTTGAAAGAGTTCTTCTATTCAAATTTGAATAAATTTAAAACTGACCACTTATGGTCCTTAAGAGGTGTGTTCAGAAACTATGAACCAGAGGTTTTGTAATTAAGATGGAAGAAGAAATAATTTGTGAGAAATTTGAAATAGAACTTTGAATTATAGAGTCCAAATAATTTGGAAGTTAAGATTATTATCTTCCCACTATTTGGTTTTCAAAAGAAATTTAGGAAAGGGAAAATATAGGATAGCTCCATAACAATGGAGTTCATTTTAAAATACTTTCTTTCTGAGAACCTTTTGTATCTAAAATTTGGGTAAAAGGCATTTGAAACAATATTCTTTGAAGGATAAGGTTCAAGATTTTGAAAAAGGCTTTGAAATGCAATATGCCATGAATGCATGATGAAATTTTAAATCTTGAAAAATCTGGGTCGTGACATACACTTGTAGCATGTGACGTTGGAGAGATCCCTCTTGCCATCTGAGTTGAAATGGTGCTGACCATTTCCCCCATTGTGGTGTCCGTTGTTCCCATTGTGGTGACCATTGGAGTTGTTTCCCCTAAATCCTCCATTGTGCTTGTGGCCATTGAAGTTACCACCATTGCCTTTGAAGTGGCCTCCATGTTTGTGTGAACTTCCATTTCCATTGCCCTCAGAAGAGTGATGCTTCTTGTGGAAGGGCTCAGTGTGGTTCTTGCCGTTGCTGAATTTCCTCTTGCGGTTCTCTTCCTTCCTGATGTTGTTGTCCAGAGTGACAGCTTAATCAAGAAGTGCCTGGTAGTTTGGAGCATAGGCCACTGAGAGTGGTATCTTTAGTTCACCTTTGAGTCCAGCGAGGAACTTATCCCTCCTCTTAGCATCTGTGTCCACATCATCTGGAGCATACCTTGACAAGTAGAAGAAGTCATCCATATACTCTTTCAAAGTTCTCCCGCCCTGCCTCAGCGTGCGGAATTCCTCCTTCTTCAAATTCATAATGCTCGTAGAGATGTGAGCATTACGAAATCCTTCCCTAAAGGTGTCCCAGTCTAGGCCTTCCACAAGATGTGTGATCTGGTATGTTTCCCACCAATTAGCAGCGGGTCCTTCCAGAAGATGAGCGGTGAATCTCACCTTTTCAGCATCGGTACACTCGCAAGTAATTAAGTCCTTGCTAACAGAACGCAGCCAGTCATCAGCCACTATTGGGTCTATGGCAGATGAAAACTTATTAGGTCTAAGCCTCAGAATTCTTGCCAACCTGTCAACCTGGGGTGGGGGTGGAGCTGGTGGAGGTGGTGGCGGGTTGTTGTTGTTGTTATTATTGTTAGCACTGGCCTGGATGAATTGGGTCATCATTTGCATGAGCTGTGCCTGAGATGTAGCTAACTGCTGGATGACATCATTGTTGTTGCCATTAGTGTTGTTGTTGTTGGTGTTCTCACGACGAGGAGGCATCTGAAGGGTTTTAGCATGGGTGAGTAATTAGATAGATAGAACTAGGGAAGAAAACTTTCCTACCCATGCACAAACATCACTCCATACAATAAACAATCATAAAACAACTTCAAAATTCTTTATTAATTGAACTTTGATAAAGTATGCTAAAGGTTCGACAAAACGACTAGGGTAGATACGTACTACCATACCAACAAGGGTAAGGCAATACAATGAGTACTTAAGCTATTACAATAAATGGGAGTCTTCTAACGTTTCTTGATCCTGGTGAGGCATGCAAGTGGAAGTGTCTTGTGACGCTTCGACTCCAACCTTGATACTCTAGCTTCCTTCACCTTCCTGACTGCCCTTGCTTCCCACTCTTCAACTGTGATCTCTTCACCATCTGTGTTGTACAAGGTCAGTTCCTCGGGGGCTTCATCTGCTAAAGCTTTGGCTTCATATTCTGCTATCTTCTTCTTTAGAGATTCATTCTCTTCCATTAACTCATCCCTCTTATCTCCCATTATTTCCAAGCATGACTGTGCTGTTATAATCCTTTGACTAGCAAACTCCATAGTTTCTCTGAACTTGTCCATTAGCTTGATTTGTCTTGTCAACATGTCCTCTGTGTTAACAGCACTATACTCCCTCTCGGTCATATAAGTCCGAAAGAGAGAATGGGTCTCCAAGCATCTTATGTCCATGGCGCATCCTTCCTCATTGCGCTCTCCAAACTGGTAATATGGTGTCCTTGAGGAGAAACGATGGTGGTACTTGTAGCAGATGCGTGCTATAGCTCCTTGCATGGCTATCTCCACAGAACCACTCCAATCAATGTATGGGTTGGTGTAGTCCATAGTTGAGTCTTCAGGGTCTTCTTCATGACCTTGTATGATTGTTTGTATCTCCCATTTCTCCATGCCATTCTCCTCGTACATCCTTCTTCCTGGAAACTCTGGTGTTGGAATTCCAACAAAGTCTGACAACTCTAGCAAGGTCTTGCTAAAAGTGTAGTTTCCCAGTCCATCAACAACTCTGTGATCGTAGGGGTCCATCTAAAATTCAGAAAAGAATGGACAAGGTTAGAATAGGGTAAGAATTTACAAGGGAGAATTAAATGAACAAGATGAGTTCAAGTATGAGATCAACAAAAGAAGATGTAGTAAAGGTTTTAAAATAAATTTTTAATTCCTATGGTTATTCATTCCTAGGTTCTCGATCCTACAGGCAACACTAGTGCTCTAATACCATTTTGTAGCGTCCTACCTTTTACCAAAGGTAGCACTACTGTGAAACTGCTATTCCCTGGATCACTGATAGCATCACAGAACAAAATATAGCATTCATTGCAGATAGTGTACTTTATTGCATCGCAGATCCAGACTCACGAGTCTTTAATTATTACAAAAATTGTTGTAGCCACTTGGACTATCAAATACCAGAGTTCAACTCAAATAACACAACGGAAATAAAAAAAGCAATGAGCCTTCATCTTCAGCAATATGCCACAAGCAGTCATGTTGGTATGCAGGCTCGAGACTCCTCCAATCACTCCTCATCTGAATAACTTACACGTTTGAATATGTAGCCCCAATGGGTCAGTACAACAATGTACTAGCAAATGACACATTTTTGGTGGCAGTTGTGAAATAACTATGCTACATGACATTTGGCTTGGTGGATCTCATAGGCTAGTTTGCATAAAGCCAATTTTATCCTATACTTCTTAGAAATCCTTTTTCTCAAAATTTTATTCATAAGGGTCAAAATAACCCCCAAACACTACATAGTTGCAAGTTATGTAGCACTGGGCGCAACTCAACAAAGTTTGAAGTACAGAAACCACCACCCCTCGGAGTGTATGGCCCTGAGCTTCTCCTGATAGTTTCTAGTCAAATTTTATAGCATTCCAAAATGGTGACGAGATTCTTCCGAACATTCCATGACTAGAGACTAAAATGTCCATAACTGAGGACACGGCTAATTAATTAGATTTTTGACACCTTGCAAGGGTTGTGCACTTTCACCTTAAGACTCATTTTACGCCCATACATAAAATGAGACAAGACCTTTCAGAAAAAGCATTTAACCAAACAGATCTGACTGTACCCCATATATTATGCTACCACCCTCTGTCAGTACCCATGGCTGAACCCTTAATCCTACTAAATCAAGACAGAGCCCATATTGTCATAAGGCTGCACTGGAAGTACATCTAAGCATGGAAGCCATATTAATCTCTTTAATCCTGAGTGGCTATCCTGAGCAGTATCCTGAGTACACATCCTTTACAAGGCATGTGCCCCAGAACCCACCTTCTTTAACCATCCTCTTTCAAATCCCCTCCACTCAGGTAGTTCATTTTAGTTGAATTTGTTACTTTATTCATAAAACAATTTTACAAGTGATCAAAGCATGGCATCAATATTCAAGTAATTTAGGATCCTACCAAGTGGTGTTTGAGGTTGGCTACATACTACTAGGATTTAGAAATTTATAAAGCAGTTGAGTATGCCACCTATCATGCATACTACTGAAAACACTAGTGCATAATAAAATAGGTAGGGAACATGTGTGTCACTTGCCTTGATAGCAACCAGCACAGTCACAAGGGTAGTTCAGCTCCTCCTCACAATCTATACAAGCAATAAAGCACAAGAATAAACACATAGTTCACAATAACAAACATAGACATGTATGCATGCATGCACATGGCCAATTAATTTTACTCAACTTATGTTGTGCAAAAATGTTACAATCTGAGTTCAGATGATGAGTTTTGATAAAACAAAACCAATACAAAAAGAATTACTCAATTAGCATTTTTAGAATTTTAGTTATTGGAAAAACAATAGCACAAGAGTAAATAAACTTCACCAAGTTCATGCATGATTAAAAAGTATGTGAGTTTGATTCTAAAACATCCTACAAGCTACAAGAAATCTATTGACTACAAAAATACAAAATTTGAACTAATAGAATAAGAGATATAAAATAAACAATACCAAATTAGGGTTTAATTCAATCTGAATTTAGATTCAGATTTTTTTTTAAAACTTGACTAACAGTACAGATAAATTCTACATGTCCTAAGGTTTCCAACGGTATATTATTCATCAAAAACCGAGTTGCAGATCTTCTTCTATAATTTCTAAAAGAGTCAGGTGTTTAAAATCTATTTAAAACAAAATTTGAATTTTAGCGGGCCAGGGAGTGACACGCGGCGCGATCTGATTCACGCGTACTGGTTCGGGCGGATCACGGTTCGGGACCGTTAGATCTTATGAGATCTGAGCGGCCCAGATCTCCCCGTACCATTTCGGTTTAAGTTCTAATCGTGGCCGTAGGATTTAGATCGGATGGGGGAGAGAGAAGGGCGAGATCCTCACCGGCAATGTTAGGTTTCCGAGGAGGTCCGGCTCGGGTGGTGGACGTTCTCGATGATGTAGGTCTCCTGGGCGATGATGGAGGTGACGACGGGCTTCGGCGGACGACGGCGGTCACGTGGGTGGTGGTGGCGAGGTGAATGCGACGGCGGTGGCGTGCAATCGCTCTGCCGGAGCTCGCAGTGCCTGCGGGCTTGCACGGCGTGATTCGGCGGCATGGACGTGAGGTAGAGGTGAGGGTCGGGTGCGGAGAGAGAGGGTAGGGGGGTTTTTATAGGTGAGGCTGGCTTGCACTAGGGGCTAGGATTTTCGAGATGGGGTCGGCATCGGACGGCGGCGGCGGATCCTGTGGCCGAGCCGAACTCGAGGTGGGGGATGACATGCAGGCCCCGCCTGTCGGCGACTCGCAGCGGCGCGGGCGTACCGCTTTGGTCGGGGGAAGTTAGCGGGTTGGGCCGGCTTTCTGGCCTGGGCCGAATCGGCGCCCCCGGCCCTTTTCTATTTTTTTGAATTTTGCTTTTTCTTTTCTTTTCTATTTGATTCAGAAATTAATTTAAAAAGCCTCTAAAATGCATAATTTTGAATATCTTCAAATTTCCATAAATTCTATAGAACCAGAGGTGATAAGATGGACTAGTGGTGCAACTAAGAAGTTAGTTTGAGAAATAAATATTTGGGACAAGAAGTTTAAGTGTTCACATAAAATAATAACACTCACATGAAATGATAACTCACTTGAGTTATTAAAAAGGAGATTTTATTTGAAAACTGTATTTGAAATCAACATAAAGCAAGGTTTATTTGTTGAAATCAATGATGCTTATGTATGCATGCCGATTTTGAATTTTAAAATCTAGGGATGTTACACATTCTCCTTGAGTAGCCTCTTGTAGTCCAGCAAGTCTTCAGTTAGGGTGCCGATCTTCTCTGAAAGCTCCCTCTTGTCAGCGCGCAGCTTCTCGATCAGATCGTTGTCCGCTTCAAGCTCGAAGTCGTTGCACTCTAGCTTCTGCTTTAGCTCTCTAACCTCCCTGTTCCTCGCTTGGATCCTCTTTTCTTGGCTCTTCCACTGCTTCTCTTGAGTCTCGAGCTTCACCTCCATCTCCTTGATCCTCTGCTCTTGCTCCAGGTGTTGTTTGTCCTTCTCGGCAAGCTGGGCTCGTAGCTCGTCATTGTTAAATAACTCATTGTACCTCTCAATCTCAATGTCCCTAACGAGGTCCTCTAACTCGGTGAGGTGTGTGCGCACGGAGTCCTCGACGCCATCAGGTAGCTAGATGACCACTCCCTTCTCATCGCGTCGGCCGAAGATGTGAGAGTAGTGGTTCTAGAGCTCGGAGGAGTGGCGTCCGCAGAGGTGTGCTATCAGTTCTTGCATGAGAAGATGGGCGCCCACGTCTCTGTTGGTGTGGAAAGTCTTGAACTTGATTTCTTCAGTCTTCGGCTCTGTCTCGCGTCCCGGTTGCGTGATGTGGATCACCCAGACACCCTTCTTGTGAAACTTGGTCATCTCGCTCCCATTGATGAACGGGGTGGGCAGGGACAAAGCAGTGACGATGTCGATGAGGCGCTCTCCGAAGCTGAAGGCCATGAAGCTCTCGGGCTTGGTGACGCGGAAGGTTGACATCTTTATGTTGTAACATGACAAGTTAGTGAGCCAAAAGTAGAAAAACTTAACAAAAAGCGCAGAACAAAAGTAAAAGAAGTTTCTAACTTAGTGAGAACAAAACTTTTTCTAAGTGCTGAGAAATAAAGAGAACAAGAACAACTCCTAAATTTTTCCTAGGGGTTTTCGTCCAATCCTAGGGTCACGAACCTAAGGGCAACACAATGCTCTGATACCATCTGTAGCATACCTATGCTTTATTGTGCTAGTCCCGGATCGACTCCTAGCACACACAGTTACAAGATGAAATATCAAGATATAAAGGTCTTTATTACAACGCTTGATCCACAAATAAGATAGTACTTTTACAACTCAAGTAGCACAAAGCTACAACTTATTACAAAACTTGAAAATGACTAAGTAAAATGAAGCTTCAAATCTTCTTTCTTCATAGCACCACAGGCAGACGTGTTGGACGAAGACTTGTGACCGGAGCGCATCAATCTTCAATCTTCACCGTAGTAACCTGTAACATGATACATTGCAGCCATGGAAGGTCAATACTTTGAATGTATTGTCATGATGTCACTTTGGTGGACTCAATGGCGCCTACACTTATATGCTTATCTGGCCAGGTGGACTTTGACTTTGCGAAAAGCAAGCTTTCTTCCTATCTTTTGTAAAACTCAAGTTTTTCCTTATAATTTTTTTGACTAAGAGAAACTCTTTACTACCCAAGTTTTCCCATCAAGCTTTAACTTAAGAAATTGGGATGAGGAGATTTTCGATCAGCTTCAATATCATGTCGCTCAAAATTGTCCGTAACCGGGGACACGGCTAAGTACTTAGTTCTAACACTCTGCAGAGGTGGTACACTTTTCCCACAAGACTTAGTCAACCCCTTTTTGCCATGAAGCTCATTTTGCATCAAATGGCCAAGTGAAGACGAAGATGAGACCTTTCAGAAGCAATCCCTCAAACCAACCCGGACGCGTTCCAACCTATCAACCTCTACCACCCTCTGTCCGTCTGGCTTGAGTTCTCGCAGCTTAGTTGGTCAAGACAGAGCCCATTTGACTTATGGTTGCACTAGAAGCTTCACGACTTGAACGTCTCCAATCTCTTTGTTCCTGGGTGGCCGTCGACAAATGCGATACACCTGGAGGTTCAGAGGTTCGACGACATGACCCCAGGGAACCACTCAACATAAACCAAACAACCACTTCCACCCAGGTGATTCATTAACTTAGCTGTTTTCTTAGTTTTACCAAAACATGGTGTTCAACACTTTAGCCAAAACATGTGAAATTCCCTTCCCATAACCAAAGTGTAAGACAAGGTAACCTATAGCAGCAGCAATTCTGCTAAGAGATGCAAAAGCTAGCCAAAGAGGCCTAAGCATAAAATCTAGCAAGCAAAAAAAAAAAAAGACAGAACTCTTAAAACCATCTACTCATGCATCTTCTATTAGAAAAGCTACAAGTGGAAAAACTTTCAGTAGGACAACAAGATAGTGACACTTGCCTTGGTGAGGAAAGGGGTTGGTGCACTCATCACAAAGGCACTCGTTGCACTCAGCACAATCTACAAACGAGTTTCACAACCATAAGCACATAGCAACAAAGCATACACAAAAGAAGAAAACATGAATGCAATATGTGGGTTAAATATGCAAATACACTTAGCATGTTTTCTAGTTGTAAACTACATGCATGATGCCATGAATAATTTTTAGTATTGTTTAAATAATTCAAAATGAGTTTATAGAAACTATTATTTTCGTTCCCAGTACTACTGTACAGAGGGTTCCATGTGCCATCAATAGCAAAAAGAATCACTCAAAAATATTTTGTAGAACTAATTCTATAGCCAAAATACTCTATTTGAGTTTCTACTAAAACTGTAAATAATCATGATGCAAAATTGTAATTTTATTGGTTCATTGCATTCTACTCGTTTTTGTGAATCCAGGGTATATTATTTGCTAATTTTCGATAAACGGAACTAAAGATATGATTTTTGCAAATTTCTACGTCTCTCTGTCCAGAAATCCAAAAATAGAACTACAAACGACAAGTGGCGGATTCTGATTCGTGGATACCCCTTCGTTAAGTGATCTAACAACAGCCCTATGATCTCGATCCAACGGTTCAGAGCGAGGAATGGGGAAACTCACCGGAGTAACTCGCCGGAAGATCGCCGAAAAACAGTTCATGATGTCTACGGCTCAAGTCGTCGATGTAGTGCTTGTCTCCGATGATGATGGGGTAGTAGACGGCGTAGATGAGGACGAGGCGAAGATGATGGACACCGTTTCAAGCACCGGTAAGACTCCTAGTGGTCGCAGCGAGCAGATGGAGCGGCAACGGCGTCGAGCGGCGCAGCCAACAACGACGAGAAGGCGCACAATGATGTCCTGGAGGTAGACGAGGATTAGGATAGTCCACTGTTAAAAGGAATTAAGTTAAAAAGCTTCGTAGACGACGTACCACTGCGATGAACTCGGTAAGATCTGAAAAAGGACGTCGATGGCACGGTCTGTAGAGATCTTATTTCAAAAAACTTTCTGAAGAGGAGTGGAAGAGGAGAACAAGGGGCATCCGGTGTTTCTCTCGGTTCGTAAAATAGTGGTGTGAGGAGGGAGATCGGGCAACGTATGCCAACGGGCGGCATTTAGTTCACGGCATCGGTTTCGAAAATTAAAACGTTTGAATGGGGAATAAGTTCCCTGAATAAGTTACCCACATAACTAGGTTTGATGGGAGAGGAAGAGAAAGATCTACAGATGTATGGTAAGCTAGAGGTTGAACACGACCACCATCGGCTCGGTCGGGCTGGTTGGCCGGTTCGGCCTTGTTGGGCCGGCCCAGTTCATTTTTTTCCTTTTCTTTTTCTTTTTTTTTCTGTTTCTTTCATAACTTTTGATTTAGAGCTCTAAATTAATTCAAAGAAATTTTTAAATTTTTGTAAAATTGTCCCCTATACATATAGACATATGGGGCTAGTTTTTATCAAAATAAATTTGGTTTTGAAAAGTCTTTATACCATTTGCCATAGGGCTAAAAAAACAAATTTGGAAATGAAAATTTGATTTCTTTCTTTAACTTAGGAATTCATATGCAATGATATGATGATGATGACGAAGGATATGCATAAAACAAAATTTTGGGATGTTACAAAAGGACATTTGCAAGACCACACAAAATGTGTTTGCGTGGGGACTAGAACCCTATAGCCGGGAACGCCCCGTGCCGACGGTAAGCTGCTTAGCGCCGGCTAACACTTTTCTTTGAACTCCGGGATATTTCATTAGCCGACATACTCTATATGCCGGCCGCTGTTATTGCCGCACCCCTCGCTTAGACTATCCTGGCGTCACCTCTTGCTGATGCTTTCCCGACAGCGCCATCACCAGGTATTCTGGATGAAGACGTGGTTGACACTGCACCGCTGAACCAGGCACCTCCTCTCGGCACACGTGTCGGCAAGAAATGTGGAGTCTGGCCTCAGCCGGAACCCGTCGACAAGTCGAAGAGGCAGAAGGTCAGCATGCCACTTCCCAAGAAACAAAGGCCTGTTGCCTCGGGGTAACCTTTCTTCTTCTTCCTTAGTCATTTCTTGTTTCTCTCTTTCTTTATTTCTAACTTACTTTTCTTCCTCAGGGCTCCTCTGGTTTCGGAACATGCCTCCAGTTCCAGTGCCACGCCACATGTTGAAAAGCAGGAATCTCCGCCATGCGCCGACATACCGGTGATGAGTCCGATTGTTCTCCAGCCCGGGCATCTTCGCTTGTGGCCGACAAGACTGCTACTCCGGTGAGGAACATCCCTCCGCCAGAACAAAACACTTCTGCCCCTGTTGTCGACATAAACACGGGGGCCCACCAGGATGCCCCGGACACCGGCGCTGACATCAGCGGCGCCGGAACTGAAGACAACGTCGGCGCAAGCAACAAGAGCGCCAGCACTGACAAACGGAAAGCTCCGGAGCAGCCGGAAATTCAGACAGCGCCGGAACAATCAGCTCTGGAAGTGACAGCTCCTACTCTGGAACAGACTACCTCAGCTATGCCGGAACAGCCCACATCTCAGGCGCCGGAGAAAAATGCTCCTCCTCCGGCCAAGACCACTCCTCCTCCGGCCAAGACCACTACTCCAGCAAAGACACCTGCGCCGACACCTCCAAGGACTATGCCGCCACCTCAGCCTCAAGTTGCCAAGACAAAGGCAACAAAAGTAACCAAAGTCATCAAGGGTAAAGATGCTCCTCCCTCTTCCAGCACAGCTATAGCGCTGCACACCGGCAAAGGGGCGGGCCGGATTAGCTCTCTGGTCAACCCATAGCTCGAGGGACGCATCCCATTCATACTGGGCTGCTATCGCACACACATGCATTGTGGCGGGTTTTTTAAACGTGTGTGATGGCCAATGCAGCTGTGTGCGAAAACCTTTTAGGGCATGTACATTGGTTTAGACAGGTGGTGTCTCTAATACTACTCCACGTCATATATAGACAATGCTATAGATAGTATACAATAGTATGTCTGTAAATTGTTTATTTTTAACCATAACTGCTTGTGAGTATAAGTTACAGACATCATCCATACAATAGTAAAATCAGCGTCTATAAGCTGGTTGTAAACTGCAGACAACCGCAATCTCTCTCCTTATTCTCTTTCATCCACATCACTAAAATTGCCTATAACCACCCCTTACAGACAGCTGAGTCATCACCATTGTACATGCCCTTATATAGTAGTGCGTCGAGTTGAGTATATCGTAGTCAACTGTCAACATGCATGAGAGTTAATGGCCCTCTAATTTATTTCTTGTTCTCTTAATTGCCAAATCAAACTGTCCAATGCAGCTGCCCAGGAGCCCGCCCACGGTCGATGATGTAGTCAACGGCCGGTTGCATCTCTGGCTTACTATATATAATACGTACCTTGAATCTCTTCTAAAAACTTGAGACGTTGAGTTAAGACCTAGCATCAACTACATAGAGTCATACAGTCATACATCTAGCTAGGTACATAGACACCAGAACAGTTGGAACTATGAGGTCTGTGATAATCAGCAAGTCGCCATCGGTGGTTGTGAAGGCATCGGAGCCAGCCACAAATGAAGGGGACTTCATCAAACTCTCGTCCTACGACAAGCCTCATGTCGTACTTCCCGTCATGACTTTCCTTGTCTTCGATCAACAAATCGACAACCCTGCCGAGACAATAAAGAGAGGGCTATCACAAGCTCTGCTCTACTACTACCCTGTTTCTGGCCGCCTTGCTGCTGGAGCAACCGACGGCGAGGTCCTTGTACAGTGCAATGGCGAGGGGGTGTCCTTCGTCATGGCGTCGGCCAACTGTGCCCTTAATGATGTCCAGGAGCTGCACGACCCGTCTCTACAGGAAGAGCTGGCCATCTTCTACACAAGGCGTGGCGTTGGCCTTCACACTGACCCATTGTTGTTGATGCAGGTAACCGTCTTTTCCTGCGGCGGGTTTGTCGTTGGGTTGACGTGGGAGCACTCACTTGCTGATGGTATGGGAATGGGACAGTTCTTGCAGGCAGTCGGTGAGCTTTGTCGTGGGCTGCCATCGCCGAATGTTATACCTTCACTAGTAGAAAATAGGGCTTTCGTTTTTTGCTCCAAACGGTATTTGCACCGGTTGGCTTTCGAACCCAGACTAAAGGGGTGCTTTAGCACCGGTTCGAGCTGCCAGAGAGCTAAATTGAGCCCGTGGAGCTCTAGAACCGGTTCGTTAGGAACCATTAGCACCGGTTCTGGACACGGACCGGTGCTAGAGGCCCTGCCTATAAATACAGCCGCCCACCAGCCTTCTCCTCTGTTTTTTTCCTTTGGAAGGTGTGAGAGGGGGTGTGCTAGTTTGGTTTTTTTCCCTATGCACAAGAGGTGTTTGATGAAATGCCTAAAAGCATGAACCAACTTAAGCTCACACAAAATAAAGATGATATGAGGTGCCCGAGCGATACTTAGGTCTTCTCCTCGTTCTTTCCTCCTCGATCGAGGTTAGCAACTCTATTCTTTTATTTGTCATTGATACAAATGCATGTTTTGTCATTTTACTATTTATGATGTTCGGTAATAGTATTAGTAAACCTAATTATATGACGCAGATGAACCAACGACAATGGATGTACGGTGACCGACGCACTTCCGAGTTCATTGAAGGTCTTCGTAATTTTGGCGATGTGGCTCGGGCAAATATTCAGAATGGTTTTATGTGTTGTCTGTCGGGGGGATGACCCCCGGTAGGGTCAAGAGAGTAGAAAGACACAAGGTCTATGATTGACTTTATGCCGGGTTATCAAGGAAGGGCCTGGCCGGAATATAAGAGCATCGGCCAGGCCGGCATATAATGTGTATCCCGGCTGATACTTGGATATGCCGGCATAGCCGGAATACTTATAAAAGTGTGCCGGCATATACTTAGATATGCCGGCCTAACCATTTGGTGTGTTGTGCAGGAGCAGGGGAGGCTGGATTACCCGACCCTCGTAGGTCGTTGGTCCGGCATATAAAGTCCTGGGTATGGCCAATGGTCATATCCGGGATACTTAAGTCAACCAAGGTGTCACATCCCTACAATCAAGGAAGAAAACATCCCAGCATGGTAGCAGAGTAAGATGGCAGGGTGCACAGTGGAGGTTACCTACCCTCACTGTGCACAAGTACGAGCTTACCGCACAGAGGTAAGGCCACAATTCAAGAGGTACAAGGTACAGCAAGGGGAGTCCCATCGAGAGCAATCAGGGAGAAAGTCGTGGGCGTCTGCCCTCGACAGCAAGTCCTGTTTGGAGTGTAGTTGGTGTCTCCTGGTCTTCTATGACCGTTGTAACCATGGCCACCACTATATAAGGTGGCATAGGGAGCCCTGGTAAAGGGTTGGTGGCTGGAAGAAGGGTAGAAGGTTGAAGGTTGGTTGGTCACTCTGTGTTCCTACACTTAGCAGTTCATCTTCCTTCTCTAGCAGAGAGCTTGGAAGCACCATTGTTGTGTACTACATCGACCCAAATATACAACCAGTAGAGCAGGAGTAGGGGTGTTATCTCCTTACGAGAGCCCCGAACCTGGGTAGATCAGTGTCTCTTTCTGTCGTGCTTTTTAGCTCGTTCCCCTCTCCCGAATCCTCCAGCATCTAGTTCGGCCCCCATTTAAGCCATCCTATGGCATATGTTGTTTCACCACGACGACATTTGGCGCCCACCGTGGGGCAGATCGATATGCTGGGCGGAGTGTTCATTCGGACGGGGTCTGTGATAGCAGCTTCGGGAGTGCGCGTGGTCTCTGGCCTCGTCCAGAGGCTAGGCTCGCTCAGTTTCGTCAGTGACAACGCCGGTTGTCTCGGTGGCCGGCCGTTCCCCAGGGATGGCCGGATTATGTCTTTCGGTTCCCACGAGGTGTACGCGGGGACTGAGAGAATTTGCAGGAAGGAGGTGCTGGTGGCGTCGGATCCTCCGTCACATCGGCTGGCTCACGCTGGGCGTAGCGCTCGCTCAGTAGAGCCGGCTGAGGTGATGATGGCCGGCACATCCGTGCCGCCGGCGGAGGGTGCCGGCAAAGCAGCAGCGGCCGGAGCTTCTCCTCCGGAGCCGCCGAAGGTCAAGAGGTCGGCGCGTCCTCCGTTGGAGCGTGCGGAGAACCTGGCCGGCACTTCCGGTGTGCCGGCTAGGGGCGAGGTTCTTCTTCCCATCATCGACCGGCTTCTCGAGCCGGTGCGATCCGGCGTTGATCCGGAGCAGACAAGGGAGGTCCTGGAGGGATCTCGTCAGGCCCTCGTCGACGAGGCCCTGGCCATGAACCAGGAGCGCGAACGGTTTAACCGGCAACTCCGTGAGTATGAGGCAGCCCATGGTTTTACTCCTGTAGTAATCCGGCCTAGCCGGATAGAAGAGGTTAGAACAAGAGGCAGAAATCTTAATGCTGAGATAGGAAAAGATGCTAGAGATAAGAGTCATACCACAACTAGTACTGTGCCTAAGGTAGTCTATAGTTCGCCAGTAAAGAACCTTAGAGCGGCGGCCGAGGTAGCTAAGGATTTATCTTGTTTATCCGGCGAAGCACTGCGTGAGCAGCAAGCCCGGCTTAACCAACTTTTGTCTGAAGCTACAAAGCAGCAGGAGGCCTTTAAGAAGGCAAACCCGGGTGCCGGGGCGTCCCAGTACATTGTGTCGGCGGGAGGTGCCGGCGCGAGGTCGAGGGGCCAAGCCTCGTCCCCGCATCCTAGCGCCCGGCGTGCCGGAAGTGTGACCTCTGGCCGCCGGGACAAGCAGATCCAGGTGTACAATCCGGCTGTCGCCGGAAAGCAGGCGATGGTGCAGGAGAATGTCGGCCAAGCTGACAAGTATGTCGGCAGCAAGAAGCCCGGCCAGAGTGTGCCGGCCGGGCATGAAGCAGGCGCGGCCGGTGGTGGCCGGAGTAACAGTGCAGCCCGGCGTCAGCAGCAGGGCGCCGGAGGTGCAGCGCAGCAGCAGGGTGCAGCTCATCTGGGACATCGAGAGGATGATGGCAATTCCGCCCTTGCCAGGGCGGGATATCAGCAGCAGCACCAGCAAGGCCGGCATAGTGAGCAGCATCAGCCGGAGCAGCAGCAGGAGATGATCGCAGGCCCAATAGCATCCCGGCTTGGACCTCGGTCCTTGGAAGCCAATGATGCACGTTTCAAGCTGGACAAGATCCACCAATCAGAGTTGGTGGAGAGACAAGGAGCTCCGGGCCCTATGTGTTTCGGACCCCGGATTATGGGGGAGCCGGTGCCTTACTTCTTCCAGCTCGCGCATGGCGCGAGGACATATAATGGCAGTACGAAGCCGGAAGATTGGTTGGAGGATTACTCCACAGCGGTGAACATCGCCGGAGGAAACCTCAGATGGGCGGTACGATATGTGCCGCAGATGTTGGAAGGTCCAGCCAGGATATGGCTGAATAATTTGCCGGCCGGGAGTATCAACGGCTGGATTGATTTCGAAGAGCAGTTTGTGTCGAACTTTACCAGTACATACAAGAGGCCCAACCGTCCGCAGCAGCTGGCTAACTGCCGGCAAGGAGTGAATGAGACTGACCGTGACTATCTGACCAGGTGGTGCACGTTGCGCAATTCCTGCGAAGGAATCAATGAGCAGCAGGCCATCATGTGGTTCGCTCATGGGTGCCAACATGGCACCATGCTGTGGCAAAAGCTTCAGAGGCAAATGCCGGCCACGCTGGCCGAAACAATCAAGATCGCTGATAGTTATGCTCTGGGAGATCCCAAGCAGCCCAGTCTCGATTCACAAGGACAGGGGCAAACCCAGGGGAACACCAGCAATGCCGGGAGATCAGGGCAATATTATCGCACTGATAACCGGAACAAGAGAAGAGAGGAAAGGCCGGATCACCGGTATGGGGCAGCACAAGTTGCAGCTGTGGAGGAAGAGCAAGGGGGCGCCGGCAGTAGCCAGCGTCCGAGATATGAGAACTATCAGCAGCCTCAGCAGCAGCCGCAGCAGCAAGCACAGACGTTCCAGAAGAAGAATGTCTGGACCAACAAGAATGCCGGCGGAGCCGCCGGCCAGAAGAAGCAGTGGCCGAAGTATACAGTGGGTCTTGCCATGGACAAGCCTTGTGTGTTCCACACATTCCAGCCGGGAAAGCCGGCAAACCATTTGACAAGGAACTGTTCGTGGCTGGACGACATATTAGCAGGTCGTGCAGGTCCCTGGGGACCGGCTAGACCCTCTGTCCCGGCAGCTCCATCGCCGTTGACAGGGGCCAATACGATTGCAGTCCCACCTAGGCCGGTTAATCCTGGGAATCAGAGCAACGCCGGAAATGCCGGCGTAAATCAAGTTGACCAGAGCTATAATCCGGAATATAACGCCGGAGGCCCAGGAGCGGGCCGGAATGAGTACAAGGAGTATGATCAGAGCTATATGGTCTTTGAGACCGAGAGAACAGACAAGCAGAGCTTGTACCGCCGGAGTCTGGAGGTGAATGCCGTTATGTCGGCTGTGCCAAAGCTGATGTACTGGTCTGACCAGGCTGTTGGTTGGGACAGGGCAGATCATCCCCGGATCATGCCAAATCCCGGCGGATATGCTCTGGTGATGGATCCGACATTCGTCGGGCCGGCTAATAACGTAAGATTCAGCAAGGTCCTCATTGATAATGGAAGCAGCATCAACATCATGTATCGGGATACGATGGAGAAGCTGGGACTCAAGGAAAATATGCTGGAACCGAGCAAGACCACGTTCCACGGCATTGTGCCGGGACTTTCGTGTGCGCCGATGGGCAAGATCAGGATGGATGTGATGTTTGGCAGCCGGGATAACTGCAGGGTGGAAAACCTCATGTTCGAGGTGGTTGATCTGGAGAGCCCCTACCATGCTTTGCTGGGTAGACCGGCACTGGCAAAATTCATGGCCTCTACGCATGTGGCGTATCTGAAGATGAAGATGCCGGGACCCAAAGGAGTGATCACCATCATTGGTGATTACAAGCGTTCGATGGCATGTGCCACCGCCGGATCCAATCTGGCCGAGACTCTGATCATTGCAGAGGAGAGGAAGAGGCTCAAGCGAGCAGTGGAGATTGCTGAGACGGTCGTGGCCGGCAAATCTATGCCGGGCATGACAAATCCCGGTGGCAGCGTTTCTTTTCAAGTGAGTAAGGAAGTCAAAAAGGTGCCTCTGGATGAAGCTTTCCCGGAGCGCCATGCCCTGGTTGGGGCAAGTTTGGATCCCAAATAGGAAAGCGAGCTCATCAGCTTCCTCCGTGAGAATCGGGATATCTTTGCATGGTCTACTTCGGACCTGCAAGGTGTGCCGAGGGAGCTGGCTGAGCACGCATTGCACGTAAGACCCGATGCTAAGCCAGTAAAGCAGCCGCTCCGGCGGAATGCCGGCGATAGAAGGAAAGCCATATGGGAGGAAGTGGCCAGGCTCTTAGCCTCTGGCTTTATCAAGGAAGTACTTCATCCGGATTGGGTGTCTAATCCGGTTTTGGTGGAAAAGAAGAAAGACGAGCCCGCCATAGTGAAAGTATGGCGGATGTGTGTTGATTACACCAACTTAAATAAGGCATGTCCTAAAGATCCATTCCCGCTGCCTCGGATCGATCAAGTGATTGATTCCACAGCCGGATGTGAACTGTTATCATTCGTAGATGCCTATTCTGGTTTCCACCAGATCCCCTTGTTTGAGCCAGATCAAATAAAGACATCCTTTATTACCCCGTATGGGGCTTATTGCTATCTCACTATGCCGTTCGGTTTAAGAAATGCCGGCGCAACTTACCAAAGGTGCATGCAAAAGTGTTTGCACGATCAGATAGATAAAAATGTGCAGGTATATGTCGATGATATCGTCATAAAAACCAAGGAGAGCAAGACTCTCATAGATGATCTCCGGGAAACCTTTGGGAACCTGAGGAGATTCCGGATGAAGTTGAATCCGGCTAAGTGCACCTTTGGTGTGCCGGCGGGCAAGTTGCTCGGTTTCCTTGTTTCCAGCCGGGGTATTGAGGTGAATCCCGGCAAGATTCGTGCCATAGAAAGGATGAAGCCGCCGACAGATTTGAGGGAAGTACAGAAGTTCACTGGGTGCCTCGCATCCCTGAGCCGCTTCATAAGCCGGCTGGGAGAGAAAGCTCTGCCGTTATATCAGTTGATGAAAAAGTCCGACACATTTGTCTGGACAACGCAAGCAGATGCAGCTTTCAAGGAATTGAAACAGTTGTTGTCGACAGCGCCGGTATTAGCGTCTCCGATGCCCCGGGAGCCAATGTTGCTCTATATAGCGGCAACCAACCGAGTTGTCAGTGTTGTGGTGGTAGTAGAGAGAGAGGAAGGAGGCAAAACCGTGCAGCGGCCGGTATATTATCTGAGTGAAGTCCTCTCCACCTCAAAGCAAAACTACCCCCACTATCAGAAGATGACCTATGGTGTCTATATGGCGGCCAAGAAGCTCAAGCATTACTTCCAAGAGCATCCAATCCGGGTAGTAGCCGAGGCCCCTATCTCGGAAATTATAGGCAACAAAGATGCCAGCGGCCGGATAGCAAAGTGGGCAATAGAGCTTTCACCATATACACCGCAGTACGATAAGAGGGATACAATCAAGTCCCAGGTCTTGGCTGATTTCTTTATTGACTGGGCCGAGATACAGTATGAGCCACCATTGCCAGATGCCAATTATTGGAGGATGCATTTCGATGGGTCCAAGACAATCCATGGCTTGGGTGCCGGCATAGTTCTCAGTTCACCAAAGAATGACCAGCTGAGATACGTCCTGCAGATTCACTTTGCAGCATCAAATAATGTGGCGGAATATGAGGCACTTGTGCATGGCCTGAAGGTGTCTAAGGACATAGGAATTCGCCGGATTATGTGCTTCGGGGATTCTGACTTAGTGATTCAGCAGTGTTCCGGCATATGGGACGCGCATGATGCTAACATGGCATCATACCGTTTCCTAGTGCAGCAGTTAAGTGGTTACTTTGAAGGTTGTGAGTTCCGGCACGTTCTCCGGGCTCAGAACGATGCAGCCGATGCATTATCCAAGCTGGGGTCTTCCCGAGATTCAATCCCGCCCGGCATTTCGCTGGAGCATCTGAGGAAGCCATCGATCAAACCCTCGCCGGAGTCATCCTCCATTTATGTCCCGCCAGGTCCAGACGAAGCAGTTCCAATGGAGATAGATGCCGGAGCCAGGACGGATAACCCGGGGACTGTTTCCTCAGTCCCGGGGACTGGGCCGGCATATGCTGTTAGTACAGTATTCCGGAGCAAAACTAAAGGCAAGGGTAAAATGTGCCAAGAGGTTGTGCCGGTATACCCGGGGACTGCTCCGGCATACCCGGGGACTGATTCTTCAGTCCCGGGGACTTCGCAGCCCATGGAGATCGATTATGTGTCGGTCGAAATGATGGAAATAGATCAGGCAGTGTTCACTGTCAGGGAAGTGCCCTCATGGGCACGTCCTATCATGAACTTCATGGTGGATGGTCAAGTACCGGCGGATGAAACCGAGGCCCGCCGGGTTATAAGGAGATCCAAAGCGTATACCATCATCAACAAAGAAATATACAAGAGAAGTACCACCGGAGTATTGCAGAGATGTGTCGAATCTGCGGAGGGTCTGGAGATGCTCCGGGAAATTCACCAGGGGGAGTGTGGTCACCATGCTTCGTCCAGGGCATTGGTGGCAAAGGTATTCCGGCATGGCTTCTATTGGCCAATGGCACTGCAAGAGGCAGAAAACTTGGTCCGGAAGTGTAATGGGTGCCAAAGATATGCCCACCAGATTCATCAGCCGGCATCTGCCCTGAAAACTATCCCAATAACCTGGCCCTTTGCTGTTTGGGGCCTGGATATGGTCGGGGCTTTTAAGCCGGCCAGAGGGAAAATGACCCATATCCTGGTCATGGTGGACAAGTTCACCAAGTGGATTGAAGTGAAGCCCATAAGCAAGTGTGATGGTCACACAGCAGTGAAATTCTTAAAGGATATAATCTTGAGATATGGTGTTCCTCATAGCATCATCACTGACAATGGGTCAAACTTTGCCCAAGGGCCATTTGCCAGATTTTGTGAGGAAGTGGGAATCCGGCTGGACGTTGCGTCGGTTGCCCACCCTTGTGCCAATGGCCAAGTAGAGAGATCGAATGGGCTAGTATTATCCGGCATAAAACCCCGGCTGATAGAGCCCCTGGAGAAAACTCCGGGATGTTGGCTAGATGAGCTGCCAGCAGTGCTGTGGAGTTTAAGAACAACTCCGAATAGATCAACAGGCTACACACCATTTTTTCTGGTGTATGGAGCAGAAGCTGTGCTTCCAACAGATGTAATACATGATGCACCAAGAATAGTGCTATATACTGAGGAAGAGGCTAAAGAAGCCAGAGAAAATGATGTTGATCTGCTAGAGGAAGCAAGGGAAATAACTCTGTCAAGAACAGCAGTATATCAGCAGAACCTCAGACGCTATCATGCGCAGAAGGTAAATCCAAGGAGATTTCAAGAGGGAGATCTAGTACTCCGGCTAAAGCAAGGAACAGAAGGCTGGCATAAGTTAACTCCTCCATGGGAGGGGCCGTTCATTGTGAGCAGAGCTCTGCACAATGATGCCTATTATCTTATAGATGCGCAGGACCCCAAGAAGAATAAGGTGGACAGGTCCGGAGAAGAAACCAAGAGGCCATGGAACATAGCTCTACTGCGCCCCTTTTACTCCTGAGCAACACAATGTATGTATTTCCATATTTTCCTTTGTATGCCGGCGTGTTGTGCCGGCACAAGACTAATGAATGAAATACCGGCATCCCGAAGAAGCCGAGTAACTAGCTCCGAGGTATATTTGTTGTTTATTTACAGTTTTTTGTTATATGCCGGCTGGCTTTATTTGAATGTTTCCTATGTCGGCCTAGTAATGTGTCGGCATCAAAGGCCACTCTTCGACTCAGCTGCTGTCCGAAACCCGGCTTCATGGCTAGCAAGAGTAGATGCCGGAGATTGTCTACACATGGAAAACGGCTAAGGAAATACAAAGCAAGCGAACCGACATTTTCGTTAAAGCTAAAGTTAAAATTTAAAGTGTCGGATGATTTGAAGTCTAAGTCTCAAAGTTAAAGTACTGTATGTTCGAGGAAGCAACCTTGAGACTCATACGTCGAAAGCCAATTAAGGTAGACAAGTAGCCAAGGTTGTGAAATTGAGGAAACAGGAAAACAACTCGGTGACTTAGCCAAAAGATGATCCAGCATTAGTAACAAGCAAACCAAGATAAAACTTGTTCCGGAAGCAAACCAAAGGAAATTAAACGTGTATATTACATCTGCACCCGGCATACCGGGGATCTGATAAAACTTAAAGTTTTATGCTCCAAAGTCAAGGAGCAGTGGCAGAAGCAGAGCCGCCGGCAGGTGGAGCGGTAGCAGTGGAAGTGTCGGCTTCAGGTGTGCCGGACCCAGCAGATGGAATGGAGCCATCACCTCCGCCCGGGGCAGATGCCTATTCCGGGACATCAGTGTCGGCCTCTTCGGCTTCATCTTCATCCTGGCTGGAGTCGGAGCCCTCAGCAGCGGCGGATGTCCCGGCATCGTCATTCTTCTCCGGCTCGCGGATGTCCCGGACGAATTTGTCGGTGTCGGCATAGTCCACATAGCTATGGGCCAACTCCTTGCGGCGACGGATATGATCCGGATCCGTGGTCCAGATGGATCCTTCGCGCACGGTGCGCAAAGTCTCCAAGTCTGCCTTTTCATACCAGGACAAGAAGTAGCTGAGAGCTTTGTCAGCTCCAACCCTCGCGCCGGAATCTCGCCACTCCCGGAGGCGAACCTTGGCAAGCTGCAGGTCGTTGCCGAGGTCAACCAGGTCAGTGGGAGTCCTTTGTCCCGGCCAGAGGGCAGAGAATGCCTCCTGGGCGCCGTAGAAGAGCTCTTCAGTGTAAAGGGTCATGGCCTCCTTCCGGGACTGCAGGGCCAGCAGCTGCTCCGACATGTCCCAGTTGGGCGAGTCAACCGGAACACCCCGGTTTTCTCGGTCCAACTGCAAAGCCCTCTCAACGTCAGCGACGGAAGCGGGAAACATGCCTGCAGAATAGAAACAATGTTAGCAAAAGGAAAATATGTCGGCATAGATGCTATGCCGAAAAAGATTACACTATGTCGGGAAGGATAAAAGGGAAAGGATTTGAAGCTTACGGGCAAGGTCGGCATTCAGCTGTGCAACTGTAACCTCCCATTTGGTGGCCTGCTCCTTCAGGCTATCCAGTTCAGCATGGGCGTTGGCGGCATCAGTCTCGGAGGTAACAAGCAGGGTCTGGGTTTTCTTCAGTAGGCCCTCCCTCTGTTCCTTTTCGTCCAGCAGCTCGGTGATCCGGCCCTTCAACTGCTCAACCTCGGCCTTGTGACCGGCATCCCGGTCGTCCAGTTGCTTGGCCACATCCACCGAGGACACACAATCCTGGTGGCGTGCCTCCAGTGCAGCCTTCTCATCTGCAAAGATTTCAAGTTAAAAGGATTTGAAGAAAGAAAACAGTGACAAAGAGTAAAGGATTTGAAGTATAAAGTAGCTATCCGGGTAACAGCAGGATCCGGCATACCAGTAAGCTCTTTCACCCTCTTGAGAAGCTCGGTGACTTGCGCTTCGGCACCAGCTGAAGAATGTCGGCACAAGGTTACGTGTCGGCAAGAGTAAGCATTGCAAAGTAAAGAGAGGAAAGATATCCGGCATACAGCAGTATGTCGGCAAAGATTACCTTTCTGGGACAGCTCCTGCTGAAGCTTGCTGTGTGCGTCAGATAGCTTCCGGTGCTCGCACACCAACTCATGGAACATGTCGGCCCGGGTGTTGTTCATGCGCTGCAAAAATGCCGGGATTTGAAATGTCAGCAGAGAAATTTGACATGATAATTAAAGTGAAGATTTTATCAAGTGATCATTCTTTTAAAGACCCGGCACAGGTGCTGCGCACCTATCCCGGCTCTCGGTGACTAGGATTTGAAGCTCGAATCGAGCTTATATCCTGGTCAAGAGGATTTGAAAGATAATAGAGATGTGAAATTGTTAAAGACCCGGCACAGGTGCTGCGCACCTATCCCGGCCCTCGGTGACTAGGATTTGAAGCTCGAATCGAGCTCATATGTCGGCAGTTAATTCAAAAGAAGCTAGCTAAAGGACTATGAGAAAATCCCGGATGTCCATATCCCGGACAGCCGACATTTTTGGGGACTGGGGATATGTGTGTAAATAGAGAGGACTTACGTTGGTGGCAGAGGCCAACTTGTGAAGTCTTTGCTGGATGCTGAGGAGCTCGCTGGCGATCGGTATGGGCTTCGCTGCCAGGAAGTCGCTTGGGTCGCCACTGGTCTTGGCTTCGGCCAGCTTCTTGCTCCTTGAGTCCGCAGTGTCCATGTTGCTGGCGTCGTTCCACTTGGTGCACTGCTCCTTAAGAGAGCCGAGGCTCTGATCACTTTTCGTCGCAAGAGGGACGAGGCCCTCGAGTTCTGGGGTGTCGAAGAAGCTGGTCCGGTACCCCGGCCGGGCTGCTGCCCTGCCAAGATGCAGGGCCAGAGCAGAGCTGGTCCGGGACGCTGCCTTAGGAGGAGCAGTTGCGGCAGATGGTGTGCCGGACTTGGCCGGCTGAATCTTCAACGTGCCGGTCTGGGCCGGTGCAATGGTCTTGGCCGGTGCAGTGGACTTGGCCGGTGCAGTGGTCTTGGACGGTGCAGTGGTCTTGGCCGGTGCTGGGGTCTTGTCAGCTGAAGGAGTCTCGGGTGCGGGCTGTTCCGGCGCGGCCGGTGCTTCTTGGCCAGCAGAGGCAGGATCCGGGATAGTCCGGACTTCCGGCACTAAAGGGCCTTTACCCTTGGTGTCTGCTCCGGCGGCTTCAGTTGTGCCGGCGTCACTGGTGGGCGCGCCGGAGTCTGGTGCTTCTTGGTGGGCTCCTGTGTCCATGTGGACATCAGGAGCCGAGGTTTCCTGTTGAGCCCCCGAGTCCATGTGGACGC